>JAHDVE020000104.1:0-139682 GCA_022606495.2 Halesus radiatus
CAAATATCCACCATAAACTTGTTATTTTTTTTTCTCTCTTTGTGAATGAACTTAGTTTGGATATTTTTTTTTGTTCCTCTTATTTTACGTACCCATTGTTATTTATTTGTTTGTATTATTATTAGTTATGGAAGTATAGCATTGCACTACCCCTGCATACCTTCTGGAATAAATAACTATTATTATTAATATAAGTTACATTAATATAATGAAGTTTCACCACGTCGTCGAGTGTGAAGTCGCTGTCCCAAATCGCTTTTTCTGTCCTCACGCAGCTTGTACAATGGTCCACCGATGTTTGACGTAGATAATTTCAATATAGCCGTCGCCCTTTTGACTGTCGTTTTCATTTACTCCTTTTGACTGTAAGCTGTAACACCTGTCGTTCTAAGGCCGCTTATTATGGTGCTTGTAACGGGGTAGAAAGTGCATCCGTTACAATATGCATGATGTCTACTAATAATAAAATATTTTTTTTCATTTAAATGTAAAATAATCGCTAAAAAATGTCAGGTTAAAGCAAGCACAAGATATGTTCTACTCAAAGTATTTAATCGAAGCATCTCTAACGTATCTAGGCGATGAAGTTTTCTTAACAAAATCGTAATATGATTGTTCATTATTTTGCAATGCATTGCTGTGGTCGATTATAGCGCGCTTTCTCTATTTTCAGTCAATCAAAAACCTAATGCACTTCTACTAAAAACAATTTCCTGTTATTTTTAAGAATGCGTTTGTTGAATCAATCATCGAAGTTCGATTTAAAACCTGCCGGTAAAAAGCTTCTAACAACTCCCACGACTCCAAAACTTGAACTGTTAATGGTACAGATTGCATCTTCACTGCGACGGGACTGCACCACGCTCACCTGTCGAGTTAACGAAATGATAACTCGGACGAACTTTGGCTAATGGCATGCTAATATGACAGACTATCTTTATTTTCTCTTCTTGGGCTCAAATTTATAGTTATAGTTCATAGTTGTTGGTAATTCTATTTGTTGCGGGAAGGTGAATGATTTTCAAAGGATGAGTTACATTTATTTTCACATTAGAGAATCTGTTTTACAATGTATAATTTTCATCAAATATTTCTATTTTAATCAAATATTTTTTTTACTGAGCTGTGGAAGTGTCTTCTGCTACGAATGAACAAACGTAATATATAAATATATGTTTTTTTTATTAACATAAATTGTAACTGTTGAAATGTTTTCCAAATAACCCATGGTAGGTTGGATTTATTATGCGAATAATTTTAAAACGAAACAAATATTCTAAAGTTAAAAAAATGCCAAGGCACCAAAACATACTCTATTTCAAGCAAATTATATAGTTAATGTAATAGTTTTTCTCTTTAAAATGTTTAACGGCCATCAAAATTCTGAATTCTTGAGAAAAAATAATAAACATCAACATAGATATAACCACTGCGAGAAGAAGTGAAATAACACTTCGCTTTCAAAAAAAAAAACAAAATCGCAAAACTCATTTCTATATAGAGCCATGAAGATATTCTAAGAAATACCCAACAATATAAAAAGAAGAGGAAAATGTTTTGAAATTTAAGAAGGAAGTGACGAAATTCGTAAAGTGCAATTTCAAATGTGGTAATTTTTGAAGCTTGATTTGTAATTCTTAATTCTATGTAGATATGTTCATGTTAGAATACATGGAACCAATGTACATGTGTTCTATTTTAAGTTAAATAAATAAAAATAAAAATAAATAATAATATAAATAAAATATTAATATAATTAATATAATTATTTGAGTGTTAATAAAGTTATTCCTTTCTTAAGTTAGGGAAATCTGAAAGTATCAGGTATTATGATGTCCAAATAAGTTTGCCGATTGCTGAAACCCCCGGATAAGCCATGATGTAGTTTTGTGACAAGCCGATGACAATATAACTGTCCGATTATATGGTATTTGTGAAATGGATAACTGTCGAATAGGTTACCAATTTTTCAAATTACAAATGTGTTTTCGACAATGTATCAACATTTTGTAGCAATTTTATTTACGACTTCTTGACAGTCTTACAAATGGTGATTCAAGGTAGGTACGCCAAGCTCGTATTTATTCTACGTTTTTAGTAACTAAGTGATTTTTTAGCATTCTTAAATATACAGCAAAACACTTTTAAGTTTTCAAATAGAAATTTATTTCAATACACCTCATTAGCCAGCTGTCTGTGAACATATTATTGGATTATCTGATCAATTTGGAACGTATAATGATCGAGTTTCACACTATGAACTGTAATCTCTGACAGCAAGACGTAAACTTTATGATATTTTGCTTTTACACAAAATTATACATGCATCAATTAATATGCCGAACATTTTATCCCAAATTAACGTTAATACACGAACAAGAAAACAAAGAGGATTAAATACATTTTCTATATTAAAGCCTATCACGCAAATATGGGATATTTCTCTCATTTAAACACTATATACTGCTCTAACAATGAAGTATGCATTTTTAATAACTGGATTAAAGGCTTTAAAAAAAGTTCTACCATTAACATTAAGCTGATAATGTGATGATTAGTCAGTCAATAATTTCAAAACAGTGTATCATTAGAACAGGTGACAATAATGAATAGGTTTCTACCATTTATTTGTCTGTCATTAACTTTCAATGAGATAATCGTTGTTGTTTAATGAACTTATTGATTATTATAATTCTTAAAGCATTAATTTGTTGTACAAATTGGGTTTTACCATACATTTTAATATATTTTCTGAGAAATATATATAATAATAATAATAATTGGATTACATGTATAGCACCGTTTTTGTGAAAAATCACTTCAAGGGGGCTGTACAAATCTTACTTCCTATTCTTTATCTAATTATGCAAAAACAGATACAGAAAAACATACTTACCTGGCAGGTCTGTATATAGACTTCAAGACTATATTGCTATTGCAATAAATATTTTATTTTTATTTTTTTAAACAATTTAGACAGTGCGCGAGCAGCGAGGTTTTAAATGTTAATACAATTCTAATATCCTCTTTTAAAAATATATATACATTAGCAAACAAGGAGTAAAATCATATGTAGATCACCTAATCAGAGTGGAAGATACTCTCAGTATCGCCCTGGTGAAAGACCACCATTCAGATTTGAATCGTTGCTTGAAATGGCTTTTAGCCGTGTTTGGTGACCAGATCTGAATAGCCAGGTATTTCCCCACCTTCCTCTCCCCCTTCTCCTTCCCCTCTCCAATAATTTCAGCCTCACAACATTCTCCAATTGGGGATGTCATAGTCTCACTGGCTCCAGACGTTTGGGACCAGTTGCGGTGTTCATATAAAAAATGTTTGAATTTTCATTTTCCATGATTTATAAATAATACATTTCACAGAAAATGTATTACAGAAACCAATTCGTACAACTCAGGTCGCTAGAGCGCGCTAGTGTAGCATGTTTCCTTCAAATGTCAGGAGTTGGAGATATTATCATTTAAGAGTATTTGATAGATCTAAAGAAACTTTCAATTGCCGAGGTTTATTTCAAATCGTTAAAGATCACACTTTTAGATTGTCCGTCCACTGTTATTGTTCATATTTGATCCACGTCCACAGTTCCACAATCCTCGGTTCCCGAAGACTCCCCAGTATCGGTGATGCAGTTAAAACTTCACATGGCAGCTGTTGATCCAATTGTTCCCAACTTTGTTATTTATTCCCAAAAGGCGGAGAGAAGTTGGAAACCTCCCGGAAAATATTGTTTAAGTTATTTGGTTTATGACTTTGGCTGGCACAGATTCGCTTTGCTTCTTAATAAGCTATCATCGCCGTGATGACTTCACTAACTGATTGCGATAAGCGAAATGCAAAACTTAAAACGTAAATGATTAATTTAATCCATTACTTATTTATTTATACACCTATAAAATATTTTACTTAAGGTGATACATTAAAACATAAATACACAGTAAAACAAAAACAAAACAATAAGGGAAACTTTACAGTGTAATTAATGTGACCATTAAAATAATCGGTGATTTATACAGAAATCAATAAGAGCATTGGTAATAAAATTGAAAACATTTTATGAGTTTCATTACGAGTGTCTATATAGAAATAATATAAATAAATCGTATGTAAGTGGCTTCTTAATTTGATAATGCCTTCAGAAGGCAAAACAGCTGTCACGCGTATTAATAAGTACCTAGCAGAACGTTTTTTTTTAATGCATAAACCGTTTTTAAATAAAATAATAACAGTTATTATAAAAATTTTAAAAATTTAAGTAAACTTGAACACGATGAATAAATATACAGTGCACACTGCACAATGTACATAGAATATCTGTTTTATATGGAAAAAATAATAATTTAGGTAGATGTAATCATATACCTGAAGCATTACAACTGAATTTACAATTTGAACAATGAGAAGGAATAAAATTAAATACAAAGAAATACCATGTAATAGTAAAATAATTGACTAGATTTTAAAGTAAGAGTTCATTAATTTCAACTTTGTATTTGAATAATCCTGATTTTAAAATATCCACAGAGCAATATTTATTACCTAGGCTATGAACTCAATGTTGGTACATAATAGTTCTTCATGATTTCTTATTTTTTATTAGAGATGTACATAAAAGCATCATACATAATACATAATTTGTATGCAATCAATAATAATCATAATAATTGGATGATTTGTATAGCTCTGTTTTTGTGAAAAATCACCTCAAGGGCACTGTACAAATACTACTTGCTAGGGTTTATATTATTATATACAAACAGATACAGAAACATAATTACCTGATATGTCACTCCACAGTAAAACGTTAAAATACAAAGATTTCGCTTGAGAAGATATGATTTTACACCCACAGAACATAATATTAGAGAACACTGCACATTGCATGATATTGCAGTTACTGTTAAAATCGCATTTGCCATTGATATTATATTTATTAGAAGGTTATTGGCAAACGAAGAGTAGGTATTTATTTGAAACAATATTTTATTTGCGATTTTCGATAATATTTATAGTTATTATATATTACAAATATTTATAGTTATTTACAATGTCGCGGACTATGAAAAGTTTCAAATTTTTCTGTTAATTACCTAAGGTAGGTACTAACGGTCAGCTTCCTATGTTAATTATGTATGCAAGTGAACCATTCATGGATATGACTTTCCGAAGAGATGAGTTTTTTTCTGGATTCTGTTGAGTTTTTAATCAATCTTAGATCGTATGGCAGTTTATTTCAGGCTTTGGGGCCTGACACGCTCACCAAACTATTCGGTGTGCGCTTTGGTTCCCACGTGCATACATCTCTAATAAATGTGTAGCATCTGTGGTATACGCAATAAAGTTTATGAATTATTTAGTTACATTTAATCATTTAAGAAGATAATATTAACATAACCTAAATGAAACATGAAACCCAAAAAAACAACAGAAAATAAAATGATATCAGTCGCATCTGGGACTCGAACCCAGGAGCTCTGTCTTTCCGTAACAACTGCTTTACAAACTTAGCTAATGAGACCAGTTCAATTTATGTCATCTTCATCGATATTATATCTCAAATTCAAGACTTTGTCAATATTATCCTTAATTTTTAAACCAATATTATTGGCAGCTATCTTTATGATTTTATTTTCTGTTGTTTCTTTTCCGTTTTTGTGTTTCATTTAGGTTATCTTAATATTATCTTAATCCATGATTAAATATTACAATAAGGTTTTTAAACTTCAATAAAATAATTTTAAAAAAAATTATAAATAAATAAAATAAAATAATTATTTAGTTACAATTTTTTGTATTTCTTGGGCATTAACTATGTAACAAATTCTAGACATTTTGTTAGAAGAGGTTTATCAATGTGCTTTTGTTATTTAATTTTAATACTACGCCATCGGTTTCGATAAATCCGTGTCATTCATTAGGGTTCTTAAAAATAATTAACATGTGTATAAGCGCTATTATGTCATGTTAAGTTGATATTAGTTCCCAGCTAGGCAGATTTCCTGTTCTAAGGAACCAAATGTTCCAGTTATGCGTGGTGTAACATGTATTTGGCAATTATTCTATTTATTTAATCTATCTACTAAGTGTGTTGTGAATTAATTTTAGTGACAATATTTAATTATATTTCAGACTCCCCTCTACCCAGGTCAATTAACTATTTAATCCCATGAGTTCCATGATGATCCCATGAGTCAAGCTATCTCTTTTATATTCGGTTGTCCCTTTCACGTTCTTGAACATACGTTCACAAATGTAACGATACACTTTAGTGCTAAATTTATAAAAGCTTTAAAGAAGGAGACGAAGCTAGAAAGTAATTCAAGTTCGTACTCAAAGTACAACGGTCGAAATGCACACTGAGCGCAGTTACTTCCTGTCATGCTTTCGATTTTTGTTCCCCTGCAACTGTTCACCGATACGCTGTACGGTATCGTGATTACAATATCGGCAGGGTAAGGTTTAATTAGATTTAGGTTATGTATCAAAGTGAAATGTTTATGTAGTACCCAAAACAAACACAACGACAGTTGATACTAATTAATTAAGGGAAATGAATTGTTTTAGAATCGATTACCTAAATCAAACTCCATCCAGATCCCAAATTGCCTGCTTCTTGCTTTACACTTCAAAGCCAAATGAAGACAAAGTTGCGACCTGAGATGTCACTCTCTCAGAGGCGGTTGGGGTTAAATGTCACTCTGGGTAAACTTTCCCCTCCCCCGGAGTTTAAAGGAGGATGGCGAGACATTAGAGAGATGGCGTAGGGTGGGCCGCGGGGGATAGGCGGGTGGCGCACAGTGGAGCAGGGTGGGCCGCGGTGGGTGGACCGCCGGAGGTAAGCGGGTGGAGTAGGGTGGTGCACCATCTCCACCCGACATTATTATTAGCGACGCGGGGAGGGCAGAATGCAAATTGAGCGCTAATTGAATACAACCAAAGTGAGTTCTCCAAGTTAAATTCCGTCACAGGCCGACCCTGTTCCCGTCAGAATCAGCGGCGTTTAGTGGCGGCTGCTAATGGTTCACTTAGATTTTATCTTTAAGATGAAAAACTTGTAGTTTTAATTTAAAGGGTGAACTTTCATTTAATGGGAGTTTTTTTTTAAACTTTGAATTAAGTTCGTCTCCCAATGTTTTCTTAATTTCAAAAGGAAATGGAAAATTATTATTCCATCTCTCCATCTCTTGCTCTTGTACCAAGTTTTTCTAACTTTTTTAAAGTGCTGATGCGATCTGTATTTAACTTTAAATCTGTACTAAATTGTTTAATGTGCTGAACTTATATATTTCTGCCAGAAATAACTAGCCAACCTTCACGCCATATTTCCGCAATGGTAGACAAAGCAGACCGATCGTACTATTTGCTTCATCCACATTCATACTTAATCTACCTATCGACATGAACGGATTCAATTATTGGATGCCTATTTATACTGACAAATTCGTGTTGGAATTCCATTATAATAATTTATTAATACAATTTTTAAAAACCTTTTCCACTTTTTATTATTGATTTAACTGGTCTCTATACAATGTAGGGGTGTCAGGGGTAGTCAGTTATGATTTTATATAATTTTTATTATTGATATAACTGGTCTCTATACAATGTAGGGGTGTCAGGTGTATTCTTAAAACAACGTCAAATTATATGACGTTGTTTTAAGAATACTAGTCAGTTCTTCTTCGGTTAATTCCTTAAGTCAAGTTTTGCTGGATTATGTTTGTTCTATTGGGTTTTGTTATTTTATGTGAATACTACACAAGGGTCCCAAATGCTTCCAACCACTGGATTCCAATTTGAATATGTTGTGGATCTTAAGAGAGTGAGGAAGGAGAGGAAATATGCAACAGAAAGGGTTCGAAAGTACTTGGCTATCCAGATCTGGCAAATAATTGAATGTATATAGTTATTAGAAAATATGTAAATATTCTCATTAGAGCGTACATAAATTAAAAATTAATTAAAATAATTGTGATATTATGTTGAGCCGAAAGGTGAAGTATAAATATTAGAAATTCTAAGAAAGATATTTACATTTAAATAATAATTTTATTCCCTTTCTAAACCATTGCGGATAGAGCGCGAGCGGTGAGGCTTATAACTATTTATAAAAAATCTAATATCCTCTTTTTAAAAATACGTAAATGAGCGAAAAGCAGTAAAGTAGTATATGTAGGTTAAAATATATTTATGAATGAATTAAAAATTATTTTGTAAACACCACTTTTTTAATATATACATATCAACATGTTTCGAAAGTTAAGCTTTCCTCAAAAGGATATACATAATACTAAAATAATAATGTCAAGTATAGACAAATGATAAACATAAAACAAAATAATGTAAGAATAAACAAATTATAAACATAAACACAAATTGATTAAAGTAGCTAAGTAATTAATCAAAAATGTTAATAAATATTAGAAATTAAAAAAAAACTTTATTTTTATTATTTATTCATGAGACAGCTATTTAAAAAAATAAATAATAATATTTAATTGAGTATTAACACTTTTTCCAATTTCAAATTTGTCCTCTTGTAAACCGGTTGTATTTGTATGTAAAAGTTTAAACCTTTACTTATGTCAAAATAATGATTTGTTTGGTTTTAAACAAAGTAATTTTTAATTCATTTATTAATAATGACTCCACAAACTGAATGCCAATTTTTTTTATGAAATCATACGATATATTTCACAGAATATCTATTGAAATGTATGAAAAAAACCAATTCGCACAACTCCCGCCGTTAGAGGCGCTGTTGTAGCATGTTTCAATCAAATGTCAGAAGCTGGACGTATTATCTATCCAGGGTATTTGGTAATACATACATAGTTTCAGCAGCAAGCAACCCTCTAGAGTTACTGTTTTTACTGAACCCATTTCTGTCATAACAACGCAACACACTAAAGTATTACGTGTTTGTTAACTAGAACATTTCCCCCAGATTTCCTATTAAATAGTGCATTTATTATTATTCCTATCTCCCCCCCCGTTAACTTCACGGGAGACCACTAAATTTCCCCGAACAAACCAAACGTCAATGACAGCAAAACATTGTGCTCCATATATCTCTTTTTCTTTCATGCATTTTCATATACGTCCCATACAAAACCCACACACAATACTCACACACGCTCAGTTCCCGGTGAGCCAATTTCCTTTACCTCTCGCAGTGGTGGTCCCGGCCTCGCCCGGGACATAACCAGAGATTGAATTTTAGTTAAATATAATATACGGTCTCAATAACACTGAACGTAAATCATTCGTTAAGTTTGAAATGCCCCGGTCTCCGTACATTCACACGTCGCTCTGACTACAATGGGGCGATACTTGCTTTGCTCTCCTGTCGCCTGAGAAATAGTTATGAAGACTATAAATTTCCATTTCCTGTTAGTCAACCTTATCATTATAAAGCTGCATGGCCTATACATAGGCTAATTTATCATGCTAGGAGGAAAGTACGAGTGCTGATCGGTTTCTTGTGGTAATCTGATGCATTTCCAGTCCCATGTCAGTATGAAGTATTTATTTAAAGTTTAAAAAAATTTGTAACAACTATTATTATTTATTTTTTCTTCAATAAATGTATAATTACTTAGGGTGTAATTTTTGATAAAATTAATAAGAATTACTTTGTGTATACCACTGTTTAATATATAAATATTAACAAATTTCGGAGAGTATACTCTGTATCACAATGAGGGAAGCTTCGCTTCCGGAATATGTTGATATTTATAGATTGAACGGTGGCGTACACAAGGTAATTATTATTTAATTTTTTAAAAATATTTATTTACAAAAAAAAATTCTGCCAGGTAATTATTTATACGCGTGATAGCTGTTTCGACTTCCGAAGGCATTATCAAACTGTAGTGCAGACACTTACAGCTGACGATCTTTTTACATAATTTCTATATAAGGAAACTCATGAAATGTTTTAATTTTTATTACTCTTATTATTTACCCATTTTAATGGTTAATTGCACTGTAAAGTTTCCCTGGAAAGCATTTCGCAAGAATAAATTATTTACATTTATTTCAATTTCGGGGATGCATTGTACCGATATTTCTAATATTCTGTACTGTTCCTTCAATCTACTCGAGGAGTATTTCACCACCTCTGAGTAAACTGCCGATTATTGCTACTCGTCGAGTAGCGTATATCGTCCAATTAGAAGTAAAAGTAATCATGAGTCATACGGCTAGCATGGCATTTAATGAGTGCCTCTAAGGGGACGATATTATCTGTTTCACTATTACTTGTTAGTTGACTGTATTGCTACTGTAATAAATATTTTATTTTCTTTGTAAACAATTTAGCCAGTACGCGAGCAGCGAGGCTTTAAATGTTAATACAATCCTAATAACCTCTTTTAAAATATATATATACATGAGCAAAAAAGGAGTGAAATCATATGTAGGTCACCTAATACATATTTTTTTGAATTTCAGATTTCTATAATTTATTAAGAATATATTTCACAGAAAATCTATTGAAATTTATGAAAAAAAACATAGTCGTATAACTCGGGCCGCTAGAGGGCGCTAGTGTAGCACGTTGCCATCAAATGTCAATAGCTGGAGGTATTGTCATTAAGTAAATGACAAAACATGTAACTGAAATATTTTTTAAGTATCTAATACTATTTTTTTTTAAAATATTTTATAAAACAATTTTTTAACATTTTCAAGTAATTACTTACCTTCTTATCACCTATCTTTAGTTTCTGTTTTTAATTTGTTCTACTTTCTTATTATTTGTCATTATTTTTAGTAGGTATGTTGTTTATCCCGATGAGTTGAGCTCTGCTTTTGAAACATGTAGATATTTACATATTAAATATAATGGTTTTAAACAAAGTAATTTTTATTAATTTAATAAATATGACTCCAAGAAGTAATTGTACGACCTTTGAAAAAAAAATTATTGAAACTGAATAGAAATAAAAAAAATTAAAAACAGTCATTGGCTCTAACGTATTTGCAAAAATGGATTGATCTAATGATACTTTACTTTTGGTTTTTTTGATTAATTTTGGATGTTTGAACGTAAAGGTGTCCTTCTCGCTGTACAGAGAGAAAATTTTCATCATTTTTTAATCTCTGTTTTTAACGTATATCACCATAATTATTTAACGTGAGTTTTATATTCTCCTTTTCGAAATTATTCAAAGTAGGTGCCACCCTGAATTGTTTTTTCTTTATTTTGTATGATATATGTAATTATATTCATCAATGAACCGCTGATTTATAAAACAGGTCTTTACGCTTTGCAATTTTCAAAACGTTTACTTAAAAAAAATAATACCTCCACGATTAATCCAACTAACGTATGATTAATCCTAGGAAATTGGTGTGTTACTGTATTTACATCTCGATTCCATTGCACTAAAATCGCGATCCCACGAGAGCGTAAATTACATAAAGCCTCAGTATTTCCGGACTTTACGACGAACCAAACAATGCTGCTTGATTACTATAATTCCACCTGAAATATGCAGCCAGCAACACATGCATACTACATCCCGTAAAACATCTTATGATTTTTGCAGACAACAGTGTTTATGGACTCTCTATGTAATAAATTTACCGCCATTGTTCTCACACGATTCACGATGTAACAAAGAAAATTTTATGACTCGAAATTATTACATTTGAATAACTTCACGTGTTATATAATGTTCTCTTCTTTCTCAGCCTTCTGCTCCCCGATTATAAATTATATGCATCTGTATTTTTTTTATTATTATTTATGTGTGTGTACCTATCTACGAGTACAAGCCCTCATTATGACAAGAAAAACTTTTAATATAGATTTCATATTATGACTAACGCATTTGTCTAACTAACCATCACGCCGTTTTCCTCAGGGACAGGCAGAGAGGACGGACCGCCAAACAAATCGATCTTGGCATACACTTCTTGCTTCATTCACATTACATCGTCTCATAGATTCTCTTCTGTTATTCTGACATCTGACATGGCCCAATTCACTTATTTGAATCACTTGATCATGCCATGTCTTCCTTGGACATCCCCGGCTTCCATTCACATTCGCGTCATATATTCTCCTTATACTCCTTTCTTCGTTCACTCGCTCTTCATATCCGAATCATCTTTAATATATAAATATCTACATGTTTCAGAAGCAAAGTATTATATATATTGTATTATATATATTGTAAAAATACACACATATTAAATATATTATTATACTATGCTTTTCATTATTTTTAGTACATTGTTTATCCTGATGAGGGAAGCGTCGCTTCTGAAACATGTAGATATTTATAAATTTTTTTTAAAAGTGTTTTGATTTGTTTCACTTGATCTGTGACTTCCTAAACTCTTAAAAACAAGAGGTATTGGACAGTAAGGGCTGGGGTGGGGGGTTGGGCTGTTACTCGACTGAGTAGCCAGTGACATGTGAAATTTTTTTTTATTAGTTAAAAATTTTTTTTCCAAATAAGGTCAGGAATTACTGGTTAATGTTAGTTGGGTACCTGTTGGTACACCCTGTATTTTGTTTGTTTCTTCTTTTATACTTATATTACTTTGTTCTATTGATTGCTCCCTTTATCAGTCAGTCTTTCATCAATCAAAGAGATGTCACTTTAAATCCTTTAATGAGAACACTGTAACAATTTATTTTATTTATTTCTTTATGAGGGGAGCGAGCTGTGTATTCCAGAACGTAGCAGAATAAAATACCACGATACTTAGCTTGTCAGATCACAACTGATCTATTAAATGTTACCAGTAGTTTAATGTGGCTCTCGTATAATTATGATTTATTCTTCGTTATAGTGCTTGGTTAGACAGTTTTACCTATTTGAAATGATTTTTTTTAAAGTTTTTAATAATTTAATTTATTTTAAAATATTTACCGATTTTAACAATATTTAATTTTTCTCCACAGGTTCGTCATCTCATCTCTCTCACGGGTCCAATCTGATTCCTCTTTCATCAGGTAAACAATTGCACTATGATTCGTACTAACTCACATGATCTAACTCAAAATATTACTACCTACTAATTGCAATTATTCGTTCGAAAAAATAGTGCGTATAAACTGAATTGGTTCGTAGTAAGTACTAACTAGTGACGTGCATTGCTCTATGACCAAAGTTAGGCTCTGTTTAATATATTTTTCAATATGAACATTCGAACTGTCTCAATTTTTTAAAATTTAGCTTAAATTTCATTAATATGACAATACATATGGCATTGAAACCCTTCGGCGTATTATGTAGTAGTAGGATACTATTAATAAAATTATGGAAAAATTAACTTTCATAACTATTAATTCAAGATAATTGGTATTAGTTTTCTTCAGTACAATATTTGCCAATTAATATTATTTCATCCATAATATGGCGGTACCGTAAAAGCCATTTTTTTATGTTAGCCTTTAACCTAGCCGTAGTGTTGGAAACAAATATCTAACAATTTATAAAAAGGGTTATACCATTAGTGGAGGGGTAACATTATGTCCACAATTTCAAAAGGAACATTTTTTTTCAGTGTGTAAAAATTACTAGCACTGCAGTGTTGTTATTTCTTATGATTTTGCGTATGTAGCCCCAAAACTAGATCGAGGTAATCAAATGTATTGTCACAAGGCAGGTTGCAACTATAGCAAAGTATAATTTTGTCATATAGAAACAATTTTTAATGTAGAACGATTGAAACATTAAAAAAATTACAAATTTATGAAAATTATGCGTTTTCATAAGAAATTTGCTATAGTTTTTTTTTCTTCTTTATTTCCATCTTTTTATGGTTTATTTTTTAAGGTAGTGGTATTAACCAATATGACACTTATACCTAAACAAAATTGATTTGGAACCAACCAAAATGATTCGTATTATCTAAAAAGGAACTTTCCATTTTAACAATATTTGAATTCAATAAAATAACAAAATGGGTATCTTGAATTTAAAAAAAAAAAGTTTTTTATGCTCTTGCAGATATTTAGATTTAGCTTGCCAATAGTTTGGCATTTCTCGGCTGCGGCCAGCTTTCAAGTAAGTAAGGTAGGGGAAGATTAATGTTACCGAAGTTGACTCCAAATTCACTGAAAAATAACACGCACACCCGAGCAAAATGCACTTACACATTGATATTATGTACGGATATTGAATGTTTATTTTATAACCACAGTAATATTCATACGTCTGGAATCACTATTCGAATTATACAACATGGTAGAAAGCTTTGTGGTTTTTTTTACATTATCTACGTGTGAAACTGATCTCAGTCTGGATCAAAAATCAAGGTATTCACTTCATTCAAAACATTATAAAATCAAACCAAACATAACTCAACAAATAAAATAATGTACTTACTTAATATTCCCTTCCATCTCTTTCCACGTAACATACCTAACTTTCTTTTATCAAGCTTACTCGATTCTATATATTATAGCATTCGTTCAAATAAATAATATTTAGTAACTTTAAATCTGAATTTCTTCTCCACTTTAACCCTAGAATGGAAGCCAGGAGTAAAATTTACTCTGTCCAACTTCAAACTAAATTTTCACTGAAGTACCGACCGATCGCGCTAGCTTTCTTTCAGAAATGCTTTCCTTGAGTTCTTTCCTCAGCAATGCGTGTTTGTCTTCATAGTAGCAGGCTGCGCCTTTTTCTCGTAAGTAAGCTTAATAGTTTTTTCACTGAGAAACTTTTACGTCTTATTGTGTGATGGGGACAATTGGGTGAAATTTACTGATCGCTTCTCAGATACGATAAACGAGTGAATTATGCATAGTTTTGATCAGTTTAAGCAATAAATTACATTTATTATGAATGATCGCAATATTTATTACCCCAAACGACAAAGATTAATCAAAGAAAATCGCCTGATTTAAATGGGGGTAAAACACTGACGTTAGAATTAATAGACAAATTACGATATTAACGGTTAAACACGTGACAGCTATTTTGGCACCAGCTTAGTTCACCGCAGTCTACGTTTATTTCACGTGATTTCGACTGCGGTAAGTAAATTACAAAACATCTATAAAAAGGGTAAAACTCAAACAAAGTGTTCGATTTCATATACAAGCTGAACTTTTTTTTGGCGGCACGCTTTATTTTGGTTTCTTCACCTTCCGTGTTAGGGCTCCTCTACATATTATTTGCTCTGTGGAGTAAAATATGCTTCCCTCTTCCATTAAGAAAATGTTATTGGAGGTGTATCATTTTCCCACAGACCATTTGCAGTTAGTCGTCTTTTGCTGGTTAGTTCAACCCATAAAACAAGAGGTTTCCCATACATAACAAATAATAACATGCACGTATTTCACATCACCGCAGTTCGCCTTTTAATATCCGCCCGAACTACGCTGCGGTAAAATATTACGGCGGTTGATAAATGCTACACGGAAACAAAACGCTCTAAGTGAATTCTTTGCGCCTCGGATGCATGATTTATAGTTTATATTGTGCTCATACTTTTACCAGCACCTTTCCCAGATTGTATTATTTATGTACGAGCGCATTACACGTCGTACTAACACCACGAGCGGTGACTTCTCTTATTATTATGGCCATCTCGGTGCGGGTCACAATCTATAAATCACTTGGGATATAAATGTTTAAAGATATTTTGGCATAGCAGTTGGTCAATGCGTAGCGGTTATTTTTTTTCCATATGTAAAAATGGATTGTTACTGAGAATTAAGTTATTTTGTGTAGAATTGAAATTTGTCGCTTTAAAATTATTGTAATATGTCAGTTTAACGGTCAGCACCCAAAAATAATACACACTTTGTAAGTACTATGAATGATTTAGGTCCGGTTTTATAACCATCCGTTCGTAACGCTTGATACCATTTTTAACTTTTGACGGCCTTCATGGTCGAGGGGTAAGGCTCTCGACTACGAATCCGAAGGTCGCGGGTTCAAATCCCGGCGTGCGCAAGTAAATTTTATTTAATTAATTTGTGTTGTTTCACAATTAATTCATATAAAAATAATATATATTATATTTGCGCACGTTCCAGGGTGGAAGATATTCTCAGTATCGCCCTGGTGAAAGACCACCATTCAGAATTGAAACGTTGCTTGAAATGGCTTTTAGCCGTGTTTGGTGACCAGATCTGAATAGCCAGGTATTCCCCACCTTCCTCTTCCCCTTCTCCTTCCCCTCCCCTATACCTTCAGCCTCATAACATTCCACAATTGGGAATGCCATAGTCTCACTGGCTCCAGACGGTTGGGAGCAGTTGGGACTCTTGTGTGGTATTCATGTAAAAAAAAAAAAAAACTAATCTTTGGTCTACCGCCAGATTTTGTCGTTTTATAAACGTTCGTCAGATTACCGATCGTTTGACAGCTGTCAGTTGTTACCGATCGCTTATTTCAACCGTGCACTATTTTAATTAAAAATACTATACGAGTATATAATTTTCACTTGTGAAATGGATTCCTTATCGAGTAGTGAAAGTGATGACAAGCGAATGCCAATTATTCAATATAAAAATAACAAAAAAAGAACGGGTAACGGTTAGTTAACGAAACGGTTCGTTACGTAACAGAAATTTGGTAGTTCGTTTATAAAACTGACCCTTTCCTGTAAATTCTGTATGAAAAAAGCTAGATTTTTGCGTTTTAAGAACCGGCACTCAAAAATGTCCCTAAACATTACTTCGCAGTTTGCTAACTCAAAGAATGACACAAATTATTGACATATAATTTCTACATAGATAATTATGAAAATGCATAAGGTTTCCAAAGACAAAAATCTCTAAACCGTAATCTTTTAATTGAAATGATTTTTTTTTTGTTGCCACTTTATTTTATTTATATTTATGCACTATCAACCAGTTTATATTGAACTCAACCTTCTTCAGGAACGTACACATATAAACTGATAACCTTTATCTTACTGTAATCTTTAAAATATGAACTACGTTCTAGATTTGTTGGCATATTTTCAAACATTTTGGTGTGTATTTCATAGAATTTAAAAGATTACAGTTTTTAAATTTTTCTCTTTTAAAACCCTACACATTTCCTGATTACCCGTGTAAAATTTGCATATAAATTATTCGAAGTATTGTTTGAGTTGGCAAACTGCGAATTGATGTTTAGAGCCATTTTTGGGTGCTGGCCCTTAAAACACAAAATCTTTTTTTTTTCATTTTCTGAAACTGTGCATTTATTCGAGGTGGAATTACTTTGCATTTTTAGGATAAATCTACTTTTATAATATATGTGTTATTTCTGACCGGGCCGGTTTTACCCCGCTGATAGCATTATACCTATAGATGTTTATTAGTAATAGTTTTTACGTAGTCGCTATTTTGTATTAAAAACTTTTATAATATTGTTTAATTAATTTTATTTGTTAAGATACATATTTATTTATATTTATCAAATACGGGGGGGGGGGGGTCAAATAAAGAGTGGAGGAAGAGAAAGAGATGGATGGTGTGAAGAAATAGGACTGTCTTATCGTTTTCCTTTATTGTTAGTATGAAGAAAATGTATCAATTTATGACAGTATCTTTATCAAAACTATGGTTCATTGAATTTATGTGGTTATCTCATATGTTCTTTAAAGTGTTTAATTTTTTGTTGTTATAGTATTTGAAGGTAATTATTGTGCACTAGAGAGTTTTGCCGCCCCAAGTGGACTGTGGAAAGTGTGAAATGTTCAATCGGGGAATGTTTTGAGTCGGAAGGAAATAGGAGGCGAAGGAAATGGGTGGGGAAGGAATGGATGGAGAAAGTGAAAAGGTATGAGGCAAGGCGAAAGTCAGGAAGAAAGTACATCACTAAGGTCATTTCATTCGCCGTTCTATTTCTAAAGATCGATCATCATCGAGGTGGTATTGTAAGTTTCCACCCCTTAGAATGAAGTCCACTATAAATACATATTATATATTAATTGATAAACTAAAGTTTTAAAAGACAAGATTTTTGTGCATAGCGCAAAGGGTAACAATTATTTTTATAAACAATAATTATTAGCCTGAAACACTCATCCAAATTGAAAAAAACTTTCCGACAAAAGATAAATGTCGCCGACAGGACTCGAACCTGCACCCTTCTGATTGCCGGTCAGATGCTCTACCGTTGAGCTACGTCGGCTTATCGTATAATAAAAACAGTAATTATTGAATGAAACACTAGTATATATTGATTAACTTGGCGGGTTTGCGATAAGCCGACGTAGCTCAACGGTAGAGCATTTGACCGGCAATCAGAAGGGTGCAAGTTCGAGTCCTGTCGGCGACATTTATCTTTTCTCGGAAAGTTTTTTTCAATTTGGATGAGTGTTTCAGGCTAATAATTATTGTTTATAAAAATAATTGTTACATATTATATATTTTGCTTTGTATGTTTATGAAAGAAAAGGATGAAATTATATCTACTAAGGTAATATGAACATCAGTTTTAACACATCACATTTTTTATATTGTATATTTATACAAGTAGTTATACTTCATATGTGTTTTTATAATTTATATTTATATAAGTTTATTTTTATTTTTACTTTATGCTGTATACTTTTTAATATCATTCTTAATCCTTTTCATACTTTATACTCTTTAATACGTTACAGTTTTTTTTAAATACTGTATAAATTTTCATCCTTTTTAATTGTTTCTTTGCATTTGTGAAACTTATATTTTTTGTTTTTTGTTATAGTTGATGTATTTAAACTTTTCATACCTTTATGATATATTATGGAAAATATTGTGCAGTAAATATAAATAAATCAGAAAGCCTCTCAAGATACCTTAAAAACCGCTAAAAGAATAGTTAACATGATGATTTTTTAAATCTCTGCCTTCTGGCAGTAAAAAAGTCTCATACCACTCTAACAAAACATATTAAAAGCTGTTTCATATATTATGACTTCATCCTGCGATTGGTAACATCGCTTAAGTTCTTTTTTGGCTAATATCCATAAAAGACGTAATGTAAATTGCTTACTTAGCAACTAGCTTAATATCGCACATCGCCATTCGAAGTCTTCCAAATAGCAAAGCTCACCATTACCCTGTTACGTGGTTTGCAACTTGCCCGGAGTTCACCTGCACCGAAAGCTCGCGCTACTGTGCACCGAGGGTGTACATTCCCAACTGTGGGAGCTTTTATCCTCAATTAAGTGCCCGGAGTTGTGTTGCTGGAGATATGTAGCAGGGTAACAGCCAGCAGCCTTCGGATGAAGCCTCGCCATTACGACTGATTGACTGAAGTGTACTTAAGTTTGGAATGGAGATTGTTTCCAGATGTGGGGTGCGGAGGCAATACTTGCCCCGGGGCTGGCGGAACTGTGAATCCCCGACTTGCTGATTTGTCGCTGAAGTTGGGTCATCGACCTAACTATTTCTGTCATACTCATGCAACTTGTGCGAATATATTTATTGCAAACTTATAAGATGCTTTTTGTGTTACTAAACAAGCGTTATATGGTATATATATTTATTTTAATGTGCAGGTATTACCTCTCATTAGAATTTTTCGTCTATCAATTTCAGAACCGCCACGGCCTTGGAAGCATAATTTTAATATCTTGAACATTTTGCTATTTCAAGAATATTAATTAAGCACTATTGAGGAGATATTTCACAAAAAATAAATTGGCTATAAAAGTAGTGCCTCTTTTTATAAACAGAATTCTTATATGTATGCAATCTAGTGTCATTCTGTTTAGATATCGCTTTTCGTTTATGTATTTTACAAAGTATTGACGTCATCTCTCAAGATTCCACATAGTCACCTCGCCTTACTGTGATTGTGGGTCAGAGGATACTCTGGACCATCATTTCTTTGAATGGCTTATTAATGATCATTTTCCAAACTTTATACATGAATTCTTAAAACTTAAAATTGAACTCTCTACCAGTATTCTCTGCCTTCTAAGTCTCAACTCCCCACAAATATACAATTTATTAGCAAATTATATTTATAAAAATGGCATTAAAATTTAAGTTATTGGGGATTAAAAACACATTAATTTACACTGTAACTTATTTGATTCAGTTTTATTTGCCCAAATATTATATCCTGTTTAAAAGTAACTAATTTTAAGAACAATCTGTTTAAATCTAGCCGATTAAAAATGGCCAAGATCGCCCTTAATGGGTGAAAGCCATAAAAAAGTATTGATGTTTATTGGTCAAAAAAAGATATGTGTGCTTTTATTTTCAATAATTATTGGCGTTAAATAAATAAAAAATTTAAAAAACGACCAAAATATCAATAGTACTTACAAATAACGATTGGTAGCATTGAAAACCACGCAAATTCGTGAAAAAACTTCGTGGGTAGGCATGTACATATGTTAAATAAATCATTTTCAATTCCTTCTCTTTTTCAAAATACATCATAATGGTATTATACATCAAAGATTACCTACCGCGAGGAAATCACTGTGACGCTTTCAACGAGGTGCTAATGTGTCGATATCCAATTACTATCAGATGATCGCTGCAGCAATTAAACAATGATTGCATTGACATTACATTTCTGATGGTGCATCACAAGTGTTGTTTGACCTCGGCCTCCCCACTCTACCCAGTCTACACAACCAACCCTGTGTGGGTGTAGTTACACAATACAGTCATGTGAATTATTCTGAAATGTTTCAGCTAACTTGTTACGATCACTCGTTTCAACAAATCTTAGCGGAAACTTCTTGTTTCAATCACATTCACGCAGGCTTATCATTGTACTGACTAAAATGGGTTCAAGTATTTTATTGTTTTAAATCTATCACAATTTGTTTCTGGAACATTCCCGGCTTTTTGTTTTCATTCACTTGCCCGTAATATTTTTCCTACCACTACTTTCTTCGCCAATCCAATTGACAAATGAAATAATTTTTAATAAATTAATTTAAAATTATTTTCTATTCACCACTTATGCTTTCTTCATCAGGAATAAAGAAAGCATCGCTTTAAAACATGTAGATACTCGTATGTGCATATTAATAAAGTGGTGAATACAAAATATTTTTAAATTCATTTATTAACAATCACGCCACAAAGTGAATAAGAATCTTTTGAAGAAATGACATAATTTTTGTACATCCGCAGCATCTCTGTTAAAATATTGGTTTTTATTTTATTTTCCAGAAGTTTAGTATGTATATATTTGCGGCACGTTACAGAGTGGTAGATACTTTCAGTATCGCCCTGGTGAAAGACTACCGTTCGGAATTGAAATGTTGCTTGAAATAGCTTTAGCCGTGTTTGGTGTTTGGTGACCAGATATGAAAAGCCATACTTCCCCACATTTCTCTTTCCATCTCCTTCCCTTCCCCACAACCTACAACTTCACAGCATGCCATAGTCTAACTGTATCTAGATGGTTGGGAGCACTTGTGAATCTTGTGGGCGGTCCCGTATAAAAACAAATTTATTTAATTTATTTATTTACTTTAAACACATTATTAAACAATAAAATCTAAGAAAGCTTTGATTGCCCAACTGGGAACAAATCCTGTTTTAGGACATTCAAATTGACAAGTTTAGTTTATATTAAGTACCATTATACAGAAATAGAAGCGAAAAAACTAGAATTGACATAGTGTGGTAATATAATATATCTAGAAAAAAGGATAATAATAAAGTATAAAGAGATGCGAAGAATAGTACAGAAAAAAACTTACGAACGTAGTTATGAAGAGATGAGAAAAACAAATATTATAAAGTAAACAATTATGTATATGTGTTTGATAGGTACTAGTTGGTGCTATAAGGGAAAAAAATGTGTTTAAAATTGAGTACTAAATAAAGATAATATTATGTATTAAATAACAAGTCACTTTGTTTTTAATCCACTTTTATAGATTTT
Source organism: Halesus radiatus (assembly GCA_022606495.2). Taxonomy (NCBI): domain Eukaryota; kingdom Metazoa; phylum Arthropoda; class Insecta; order Trichoptera; family Limnephilidae; genus Halesus; species Halesus radiatus. The sequence continues at coordinate 21,837 of JAHDVE020000104.1, forward strand.
CAGAATAAGCAAACACATTGTGGATTGACATGATGTATTAAATAACAAGTCACTTTGTTTTTAATCCACTTTTATTAAAGATAATATTATAAGATTGAGTTACGTATCACTCAGCTTTATGAGCCGACGACGAAACTCATGGATGCAGCCCGAAGAGGGCGCAGCAAATTCGAGGCATATTCTCCTCACTGTTTCCATGTACGTAACGGGTTAGGTTACGTTAGGTGATTTTGGGGGAATGTGGGCTAGCGGTGTTGTCGGGGTAAATTGCCACCCGCTCGCTCATGTAAATCGGATCGGCCAAATATGCGAATCATCGAGACCTCTTAAGTCGATCACAATCAGAAGCCGAGCTCGTGTGCCCCGCCAGTAATTATTGGATCAAATAAAATTTGGGAAATTACGTAAATGACGAATATTGATTGTGAAATATGGCATAAAATACGCATAAATTTGCGTATTTTATGCCAATGTCCGATGTTTGGGAACTTTTTTTCAAGGTTAAAACGTTTTATTTAAATAGACCAACTTAGTAAAACTGAGATATAACTAAATGCAATAATGATACGTGAAACCTCTTGCTGTATTTTTTGTCATTTCTTGAGCATTAACTACGTGGCAATTTGTATGAAACAGGCAGCGCAGCAGGATGGCACTTTGAATTGATTTTTGTAGGTAGCCTTTCCTAAAAAGTGCGAGTTTAATTTAGGATTAAAGTTTTAAAAGACGGTTTCTGATCTCAGACTAAATGGCAGGTTATTCAGATTTAATGCCCTGTCCCAAAACCTCGCAATATTCATACGAGGGGGTAACAGTCTGTTCGACGCATCGGGCTGAGGGTGAGTTGCCTCTGAGTAAGATTGACCCTCACGCAGAGGTCAGTCAAGAATGGTGGAGACAGGGAAGAAAGAGTGGGAAGATTTGATTCCGCATCAGCGTCGCCAGTACGATGCTACTAGTTATTCTAGCTAATTCTGGTAAATTGGATATACTAGCGCCGTAGGTGAAACTTTTACGTTTGCCTGCATAAAAAATCATAGCTAGGTGTATCCAAAATGCATACTGCTTAAAAAGTGTATTTTATCGGATCTTCCCCGTACCTACATTCGTGTTTTTTTTTGGTGGTGGCCTATCCGAAACGTCCTACCCGCTTTCGGTTAGGTACTAGCGTATTCTCATAAAACTGTTCAAACAAACGGCTTTAAATCTAAATTGATAAACTCGAGGTTTTTATTTTGCTTACTTTAAAACAATTTATTTTTAAATCCTCCCGAGGCAGACGCTTAAGATAGCATCAAGTCGTTAATAATTCATTCGCTTCTAGATTGTTCCACCTAGCAACGCCGTTAAAAATCCCTTTTCGACACTGAAGAGATAATCTCATAGAAGTGCGTTGTGGTCCGATCCGTTCCAAAAAAATGACTCAATTTATCATTACTTCTGATTAAAAATGGAAAAATGGAACGCTTTAAAATATCAAAAATCTTTCTTGAACTGTTTATCAATTTCATTGACCCGTCTGGTAACTAGAAGTCAAAAGATTGCATGTGAACTGGCGACCTCAGTTTTTTTAACCCTTGCTGAAAACCTTTATCGATTCGGCAGACGTAAAAAAGTTGAATATGACTATATGCATTGCAAATAAACGAGTTAATTGAAATATTTTAAATTCATAATTGTGATAAAAAAAAATAATAATTACCACGTGGATAATTATTGACATATGGTATAAAAAAAAGTTACATGAATCAATAAAGTTCGATGTCGGAAGATAAATAAAATACCTACCTATCTAACTTTACAATCATATTGTTAGAATTCCTGCATTTTAATTTTGGCAACATTGCACCCGATAGAAAAACCGATTCCCATGTTAAAAAAACAGAATCTCAAAACTGCTTAATGTATGGATGACTAAAAATGTATGATGAGATGCCTGAAATTCTGAGGAATTAATGTATTTAAAAATAGTTGTTAATCCAATTCTATTTACATTTCTGGTTTCATAATTACGTACATTTTTATCGAAAACAATTTCACCCGTAAAATATTTAAGCATTTGGTTATTCAGAATTTTATGTACAAAAATTAACACATTTTATAGCAGTCCCCTTTTTATTGGAATCCAATGAAGCTCTTCTCTCATTTGATTGATCCTTGAATATTTGCATTTCCATAGTATACATCTCATAGCTCTGTTTTGAATAATTTCTAGCTTGTTTAGATTTCCTTCGTTGACCAAATATAATATCGTAGAGCAATAGTCCAAATTTGGAGCAACTGTAGTTTTATAAATTAACTCTTTAGTGTTTCTATTTAGTTTATTTATTAGTCTTCAAAAAAAATGTTGAAGCGTAGTCGATTCGACGACGGTTAGTGTTTTGTGGTTAATAATAACAGATATAGATTACACTTCTAGGGCGTTTTTGTTCAGTATTTTTCGGCCACGTGACATTCCGGTCCGTCGGGAGATTTGCGGAATCTCCATCTCAGATCCAGCCTCTGATACAGGAGCAGGAGCAGGAGTCTACTTGATAAAGCGCGGCGAAGCTTTTTTCCACAAAAGCAAGCGGGGATCTGAATACCCCGAGAGCTTTTCCGATGTCGTATTGTCCTCGGAACAGATTGGATAAACAACTCTTAGGCCTATTTGAATAGAAAAAAAAAGATGCGACATTACGGGGATGCGTATCTCAAGTTTTTATTTTAACTCAATTCAAATATCAGATCAAGTCGTACAATCGAATTTATTCTACTTTTTATGTTAGTTATTATATGTTTATTATTTTTACAGATATGTTTAAAAAAATGTGTTTCCATATTGAGATATCAAATTAAATTCTCATTTTACACACATAAAAAAGAGGCTATTGTGCCGATATGGAGTCTAAAATGAAGTGCTGATACCAACCCTAATGTATGGAAGTGAGGCATGGAACTGGGGTAGGAAGGATGGAAGTAGACTGAATGGTTTAGAAATGAGGTCCCTAAGGCGTACGTATGAAAATATGTTGAGATTTGCAAAGAATGCAAGGCTGATGTGAGCGTTATGAATAAGATCACGAAAGGGACTCTTAGGTGGTTTGGGCACGTAGAGCGGATGAACGAAGAAAGGAGTGTAAGGAGAATATATGCGGCGAATGTGAATGGAAGAAGAAGCCGTGGACACCCGAGGAACGACATGACACGATCGAGTGAACCAAATACTTGAGTCGGGCAATGTCAAGAGTCAGAATAACAGGCGAGAATGTATGAGACGATGCATAAATGTGAATGAGACAAGGAGTGTGTGCCAAGATCGATTTGTTTGGGGGTGCGTCTTCTCTGCCTACCCCTGCGGAGAAACAGAATCATGGTTAGTTAATTAGTTTGGGGAATAAAATAAAGAAAACTACAGAAGCGAGAAGCTGGAAACAGAGAAGCGGGTAACGAGAAACGAAAACCATCCCTCAATCAATCAATTCCCTTTTCCTGACTATCCTTATTTCCAACATTGGCTTATTGGGTTGCCATGTATACCAGTCAATTAAACTCCAACCTCCTTCCCATCCACCAGAGCACGTTGTTCCAAGTTTTAACAAAACAGTTCCCCCTGGTGTACCGATCGCACCGGGACAGGAGTTATTCTGTCTGGTGTGGTACATTCGTATCGTACCTGCTCAAAATCACCGGCAACATGTGAGTGAGTTTTAAATACCTTTTTTAATTTTTTATTTTTATGTGACTCCTCACAAGAGCGCCCCAGTCTGCACAGAGCACATACGGGGGAACTATATCACTACCCGGTTGGGCAACTTTGTGAGTCGAGTTAAGGGAGGGGGGGGGGGTGTATGAATGAATTTGTTAATGCGGACCTTGAAGAGACCCGGATTCAATGTAGGAGGAAAAACAGATGCCGGTGGCTCGTTCCACATACGATCCTATTTACACATGAAGCTAGCAACTTTGAACAGATGTTCCGCTTGTTTCCGTCGAGTTTCACGCACATGCACCGGCGCGGATGGTATCAATGTTGCCAGTTCCTTTGAAATATCTGTAGAACAGACTCAGAACTCCTACATTGCGTCTGTGCATTAGAGATGGCAGTCTGTCCGTTAACAACGGATTGTCAAACAGATGAATCGCTGCCCTCCTTTGAACAGAATCAAGAATTTGGGAGCTTCAGCCCAGAGGTTACTTCCAAATTCGACTATTGGACGTACTTGGTCAATATTGAAGAATCTGCTAGCCCTATACAAAATGCCAAAATACCCTCAATATCGCCCCGGTGAAGATCATCACTCAGAATCGAAACGTTGCTTAAAATGGCAAAACCCATTTTTAGTGACCCGATTTGAAGAGCCAGATACTTTCGAACCCCTCTCTTTCCCTCTTCTACATCCCATCGCATTCCCTTCAGCCTCACAACCTATCCCAATTTAGAATTCCATGGACTAACTGGCTCCGGATAGATAGGAGCAGTTGATACTCTTGTGCGGTATGCAAGTAATGAAAATATATCCTCAGTAAATGTGATTCGCCAATTGATGAATGCAGAATTACTTTTAATCTTTCAAGTAAACTAAAATATTATTTGAAAAAATACTTTGTTTGAATCCATTTGTAATAACAGTGAATTAAAGCAAATTATAATTTATCATCAATCCTCTTATTGTGAAATCAAAACTAAAATATTTTCAATATTATTTAAGGGGAGAAGGACTTTGGAGAGGGATTATTTATTAATTCAAAATAATGATAATATTATTATGCAATACCATAAACATGTTTTTAAAGAAAAATACATTTAGAAATATTTTTTAAAATTTACATAGGTTTAGCATTTAGCAAAAGCTAGACAGAAATTGTAAGTTTTACGAAGTGCTGAATATCCTCAAAAAATATTTTGGAGTTTTTTCTTTAAAATATAGAATTTATTTTTCATAAACACCAAAAACGTACCCGGAGACCTAATCTAGTCGCGTTGTTTTTTTTTAAATTTTTATTTCATATATATATATATCAGAGCGATAGATGCTTTCATTATCGCCCTGTTGAAAGACCACCATTCTGAATCAAAACGTTGTTTAGATGGCTTTAGCCGTGTTTGGTGATTAGATCTGAATAGCTCTGTTTCATCTCCTCTCTACCTCCAGCTTCACAACATACCCAAATTGGGGATGCCATAGTCTAACCGGCTCCAGACGTTTGGGAGTAGTTAGGACTCATAATATGTCACAAAGTGATTATTAAGCTTTTTACGAACATAAAATATATTTCATTTCTCCTTTGTGAGTTCTTTGATCATACCTTTAGATAGTAACCTATATAAAATGTACCTTTTTTTAATTTCGACTTACCGCGTAGGTGAAAGTCATACATTATGAGAAATCCCATTCTTTCGGAGAAATCTCTTCATCAAAGCCCAAAATGATCGATCATTATTAATAGGTCTTAGGTATATCATAATCGTTTAGGAAACCAATTCTTCTTAAGACGCCATTAAAAACAAAATCCCCAGATCGATGATGAAAAACGATATCCCTGATTACTTTCTGGCAAAAAAGCCAAATAATCGCTCTCTGTTCAGGGAGATTGGGGATCCCGGGGGATTTTGGGACAACCGAGATTAAAGAAGTGATTCCAGAATCGCAAGGTCAATCGACATTTTGTTTGCTTTCATTATATAGATGACCTGCGTAGCACATTCGTGCAAAGCCGCTTTTAAGGTGAACTGAAAATGTATTAAAAAATTGTTACTTGTATAATAATAATAAAATTGACAATTTTTCTATACCGCAGTTTAGTTACTAAAATCACCCCAATGCGCTTTATATCTCCTTGTTAAAGTTTGTAGCCCCTTTTAAATAGATGTTTTTAACTTTTCTTAAAGGTTTCAAAATGGCTTTCCGACTTTTTCTAATATCTTGGTACAAGAACCGTTGAAAGCAGGAAAACACTCTTCTTTGGGGTTTGTAATGAAACAATTTTTTTACAGTAAATGACAACTGCTTCTCTCTGGGATACTACCCACCTCCTCTTCTAACTGCTAGTCCCGTATTGGTCTCTTTTCGGAATGCTGCTGGTGAACCTTCCTGGTTCCCTTCTTAATTGCTACTTCTGAACCTTTGTTCCTCTCTAAAATGCTACTACACTTGGCGCTTCAGTGACAAACCGTTTAAGCGTGCAAACCTTTAGGAATCTGTTAGCTTTTTTTTTTCAAATTTAATGTTAATCTAATTTAATAATGTTATGATTATGTTCTGCAACCACATGTATAATGTGTATCCTCGTATTAACTGATAATGTTTTAGAATTGAAATTGAAACACTTTTGTACTTTCTTCCACTTATTTATTTTCACCAGGACCTGTTTCATCATACTACGGACATTTTAAGACTGGTTGTTGAAATTCTTATACTACGGTATTTATACAAACTTAGGCAGGGATACACAACATTGTCTCTATATAATGAATGTTTCTATTTTGATAATTTAAGGTATTATAAGTTATTTTGTTAATTTAAGGTACATATAAGTAATTATAATGTTTAATATTAAAATTATGAATGTTGTTACATAGTAAATAGATATTTTGAATTCACATGAATGTATAAGAATTTATATAATTGAAAAGGTTTGTGATTACTGATATTTTATTTTGGTAATATTGGGATATTCCCTCCTTGTTGCTTAGGGCTTAATTGACAAATATTGGTAGCACTATGGTAATTATTATTATTAGGGTTCTCAGTATATTTGGGTTATTACATTTTTAAATTACATACTTAAATTACACTCCTGCTCTCTGAAGTAAAATTATTCTAAGTGAATTATAATGGATATTTTAATGGTGATTGAGCATTATGTTCCAACTGTTTATTCATGACATATTTACGATAATGTTTTTTCTTAATTGATTTATTTAAATTTGTTATATTGTTTTGATAATGTGAACCTACTGTTAGAAGCGGTGAATATGTAATTTTCAAAATTTTATTAAATAATGTTATATTAGGATCATTCGTTCATTTATTAATTTATAATTGTTCGGGTAAATTTAATCTATGGCCCTTTCTTTCTATATGCAAAGGTTTTGGTTTGTTGTTGTCAAGCGGAACCTGATTATTTACTAAGAGATGTTCTGCAAATTTTGAAGAAGTTTTTTTTTATATAACATCGTATGTGTTCTTTGAATCTAGACTCAAATAACATGTACGATAAGAAGTGAAAATCTCACAGAATTCAGATTTTTAATTGTTTTCTAACTAAATCGGTTATACCGATAATAAATCATCATTTTTAAAAACCCGTTAAAATTAGAATGGGGTGGGAGTAAATAAAATCATATGATTAAGTCGTCACAGTGTGGATTAACCGCAGTTTGAAAATGGCATTGAACGCCGAAACAGCTGTCACAATAATAAAAACTAAAAATACTTGCAGAACTTAATATTAACGCTGCTAAGGATATTTTCCGTGCAAACATTATATCTGCGCTATCAATCTATAGCTTGGCATTTAATTGTAGATATTTATTATTTTGGATCAACAAAATTTCATTAATCTGGCAACACCAAGTTACTCAATTTATCTTTGAAATGTTTTCAAATATATTAGAGTTAGTTTTAAATGAATAGGGCAAAGAATCGTAATTAATTTTATTAATGTTTATTTACAATTTTGATCTAATATATAATACGTGGTTATTTCGATACATACAAAGAAATCGCCTTTCCAAGTAATTATCTGCTTTGCTAAGCAATAAAGAAAAATAAAATTAAGCATGAAATTATCTTAGTATCACTAATTTCTGAACATCGATTGGTTAAAGTAAAACATGTGCATTTGGACCATTGTATTTTTTTACGTACTTCGATTTCCCTATGAGCCGCCTTTGTGTTGCCATTTGAAATCTTTCAAACAATCAATCTCAATTTTTGTCCACTTTTAAATGTCAGACTGTAACACAGTGTACTTCATCTTCAAAAAAATATGGCAAACAATTTGTTTAGAATAACTAATTGATTTTTAAATTCATTTCCAACCGGTTTTGCTTATCCCACGCTTCGCCAGGGTAAAATTTAGAACACAAAAAGATACGTTTAAATTGTGTGCGCGTACGTAATATATAAGTGAGACATACAAAATGTAATAAGAGGGAGACAAAATATACAACGAAACAATGGAACAGTGAGAGAGAGATATGCTTACATGCCATGGAATGGAACAACCTATGAAAAATAAATGAAATTTTGATTTTTAAGAAGAAAAAAAAATTACTTCGCTGAATAAAAGCTTTACTCTTATTATATCTGTATATATAAAAATGAATGATGTCTTTATGTCTGTCTGTCCTCGATTTTCTCGAAAATTACTCCACCTGTTTCGTTGAAAATAGCATAGTTTATTTTTATTAGTGCCGGGAAGGTTTAGATAGTAGTTTGAATGAAATCCAATACGTAAAACTTTTGCTTTATAGCATTATCTCATTATAGCATTATTAAACGTTACCGTTTTAAAATGAATATGAAAAACATTGAACCCGTCATGTTTTATTTAGGTTAGCCCATAGATATACCGCTCTGGTTAGCCACAGATTACATATTCAAAAGAAGAAGGTTTGTTTGAGTAGAATATTTTCAAAATTGAAAGCACTAGTTGGTATCTACTTAGGATTTTTTTTTATTTGAATTTGTTTTGAAAAAATAAATGTTTGGAATGAAATAAAATCAAATTAATGTTTTTTTTTGTTTATTTGTTTAGAGATCTATTATCTCGCTGTCAAATCAATTATAGCACCCAAACGATAAGCAAGAATTCTATTTAATACTAGTTTATGAATATTTCCAACTCCTACGCTATCCAGCAATGATGGAAACCCAAATATTTATTTCGCTCTGCCTTATACTGATATCATCGGACAAAGGTTTTTTTTTTCAACATTCGTCTATTTTTCACTATTCTCCGTGTGTTAGATATTTGATAACTTATTCAGTTACCGGGATACCATGTCATGTGAGTAGGTAAGTTACGTTATCATCACACTCAGACGAGTGTGTTACAATTGTGAGTGGAGCATTCGACACGGTGGCAATGGTCACTCATCCGAAAAGTGAGATAACTCTTTTGTTTGTTGGGAACATTTCCGAGAGGAAATCAGTTTCAGGGGAGGCTGGGAACAAAGAAATACTGTTTTTAAAAACCTCGTCTGTTTTTAGTGATTCGAAAATATACCCAGAACCACACGTTTTGTCATTCTTTAAGTAGGTACATGAGATAAAACTTTTGCTGTACCTACTTCTACACATATTGTGCGACCCACACTTTGTGAAAAGACAAACGAATTTCTTTTGTTATTAAAAACACTTATATAAGTATGTAAGTATTTTAATAACTTTTGTTATCGCATGCCTATAATTTTTTAGTCTGTTTGCTTTTCTCTAATTTTTTAAATTTTATTAATTTCTATATAATTTTGACATATTAAGGTAAGATAGAAATACAAATAAAATACATATATATAATATAAATATTTTCGTACTTCTTCACCAGGAGATCATGTGCTGGGGCGAACTAGTTTTTGAATAAGGGGGTTTCAGATATTTCAATTTCAAGGTTTGGTTATGGTATTTTCAGTAACTTCTATGACGTTGTTTTAAGAATGCTAGTCAGTTCTTCTTCTGTTAATTTCGTAAGCCAAGTGCTGGACTTAATGCAATTATTGATTGAATTACTTTGTTTGATGCTAAGTAGGAGTTTGTTGTATAATTTTACAGTTATAAAATTAGAGCCTCTGTGTCCAAAAGTAGTATTACACTTAGATACATTTAGCGTGTCTAGTTGCTTTGCTCTGGTATTGTGATTATGAGGAGTGATAGAATTGCTTAATAATATTTATGTGCTTTATGAATTTAGCTCAAGTTATTGATATTATTGTATTTATAGACAGATACAACATACAGTATTGTTGTTACAGAGTGCACAAAATTGACATGTCAAGGCTCTACTATGGTACAAAATTATACTTCAACATATATCACATTTAACCTGCAGTATAAAGATAAATTAGTACATATAATAAAATAAAACTAGATTCACAAGCAAAGATGGATTAATATGGACAGAGAACGTTGGAATACAATATTTTTTAATATTTTTTTATAACAATATTTATTTATTTGAAACACACATTATTCAACAAAAACATTTAAGAAAGCTTTGACTGCCCAACTAGGAACAAATCCCGTTTTATGGCAGTCAAATATCCCTATGATATTTAACTTAATGCCAAATAATGTAAAATAATTTAACACAATGAACGTGGTTAAATGTGTGTTTAAAAAATCAGAAAGAAACTTATTAATAATGAAAATAGTAATTTAAATATTTTTCCCGTGTTCAACTCATATTTCAATTCAATTTAATCATAAACTTTTATAACCGCTGTACAAATAAATCAACTCCTGTTAACCATTGGTGAGTTGATCCATTAATCACATATCCTATCACGCTTCTTCGATTAATGCGATATATTAAACAAAAATACATTCAGTATATAGGAATCCATCAAATGCTTCGATTTCTAAAAAGCTAATAATCGAGTGATTCTAATATATTGGACGTGTACTCAGGTTTAAAGAAGAACAATTCTAATGATCGAATGATTTTGATAATTTTCTTCTCAATTTGCCACCAGAACAAACCACCATCTCACACTCAGTGCAATATATAACATTTTATTACATATCATAATAATAATAATAATAATTGGATGATTTGCATTGCGCCGTTTTTGCGAAAAATCATCTCAAGGGCGCTGTATAAATATTACTTCCTATTCTTTATCTAATTATGTTCAAACAGATACAGAAAAACATACTTACCTGGCAGGTCGCTTCAGATGAACGCAGTTTTATTAGGAAATATAAGAATAGAGATGATATTTTTACAGTTGCTATTTTATCGTCATTTTCTATTGATGTTACATTTATTAGAAGATTGGTGGCACAAGAAGAGTTGGTATTTATTTGAAATATTTATAATATTTAGGACTGGAGAATATTTATAAAATGACATTAAAAAGAGTAAGAAGTTTTTAAAAGATATTAACTTTTTTTTACCCATTTAGTTATTTACAGTATTGCGGGCTGTGGAAGCATTTGTGCACCGATGCGTGATTTTTTTCATTACTTATTCTATAAGTGAGTTTAGGTAAGCAATAACCGGCTAGCCTAGCTATGTAATTTACGTCTGTATTTCTTCAATTTATGGAAATGATTGTGTGAAAATATGAGTTTTAAGTTTAGTTCTGAATTCTGCCGAGTCTTTGATAATTCTTAAGTCATGCGGTAGAATATCGATATCTGTAACCGGGGAACATGCTCAGGATTCCACTAGTTACACTCCTTTCGTCAAATGTACAAGATGGAGAATCATAAAGTTAATGATTCTCATATTGATATTAATTTAGTAACATTCTAAAGTTCAGTCCAGTCATCCTACACCCCTGGACTCTGTTGCCCCACAGGTTATCGTTCCCCTACTCCACTGCATTCGCTCCGGCGGCGCTGCAGTCAGATTTATTCTATCGAAACTAATTCACTTCGTTGGTAATGTTGCAATACTTGGGGATGTATCGAAAAACATTGTTGCTCGTCGCCTAATATGATTACAAAGAACCGTTTCACATAAGTTTGAACAATGTCTAAATGTCGGCTTGCTGGAAACAGATATATTATACAGATATAAAAATGGTATATTTACTAACTTACCGTGAAGACGTTTTAAACAACTCTGTCCTGGAAAACTCGCCTAGCTTCATTCACATTCATAAATACTAGTACTCTTATGTTATACTGACTCTTGACATGACTCATCCTGAAATATTTGATTAACTCGATGGTGCCATGCATTCCTCTGGCGTCCCTGGCTTCTTCTACAATTCATTTTTGGATTAAAAATTCTCCTTTCTTGGTTCATTCGTTCTACGTACACAAACCATTTAAGCATCCCTTTCTTAACCTTATTCATTACACGCTTACATCAGATTCTTTCCAGTTCTCCTCTTAGATATTAATATAAAATTGTCATATTCGGTTTTACATACATGCGTCTCAGGGATCTAATTTCTACAGCATTCAGTCTTATCTTTTTTCTTTTCTTTATTTTTTTTTAAATAACCAAATAATATTTTGACGGCCTCCATGGTCGAGGGGTAAAGCTCTCGACTACGAATCCGAAGGTTGCGGGTTCGAATCCCGGCGTGTGTAAGTAAATTTTATTTAAATGTTTCACAATTAATAAATTTAAAAATAATAATAATAATAATAATGTTTTATTTCAGCAGAACAAAGCGGTGAGTGCAATACTCTGTCTGCCATAGAAAAAGAATACATTTTAAGAATAGAAAATTACACATTGTAGAAATATAATATAAAAACAAAAAAATAAAAAATAATAAATAATAATATATATAGTATATTTGCGCACGCTTCAGAGTGGAAGATACTATCAGTATCGCCCTGGTGAAAGACCACCTTTCAGAATTGAAACGTTGCTTGAAATGGCTTTTAACCATGTTTGGTGACCAGGTCAGAATAGCCAGATATTTTCCACCTCCCTCTTCTCCTTCTCCTTCCCCTCCCCAATACCTTCAGCCTCACAACATTCCTCGATTGGGAATGCCATAGTCTCATTGGATCCAGACGGTTGGGAGCAGTTGGGACTCTTGTGCGGTATTCATATAAAAAAATAAAAATAAAATATTTGAAAAACTCCTACTACCATCATTATAAGCAGAAGATGTTACTTGTGCAATTGTGCAGGATGTTCTAGCAGAGAATTTGAACCCATGACGCTTGTCAATTCAGCCAATAACCGGTCAATCTACTTTAATCCTTCCTCTGTTATTTCCATTCCTCAGTGCCATGCTTCAGGGTTGGTACCCGCCCAATGAACTTCTACTCTTCTTGGTTTATTAAAAAATCATATAAATTGCGTAGCAATAAGAAAATTTAGCTTGTTAATATTTATTAATAATTTACTTGTGAAAATCGCGATGGAAAAGTCTAGACGGTTATTTATTTTAAGATTTGTTAGAACCTTGAAAATATTGACTGAAAGTAGAATTTTCGGCTGTCTGAATGCTTATTTAATTATTTATTATGTTATATACGGCCTTTAGGGCTTTTACATAATTTATACAATAATAAAATGTTGATTGTAATAATGACAAAACATTTTATAGAAGCTGCATCGATAGTATAGATCGTATTCACACACAATCAACGTATTTAAAATGTATCACGAACAAATTCAGCAATAACATTGTCTATGTATACCATAGTTCAATATGATTTGCAACAAAGGCGAAAAATAGCTGAATTAACATTTTTATTTTTGTATATTCTATACCCATAGTTGCATTACAATGAACTGTGAATAACACACAGCACATTCACTCATGCTTATGCTCTAGACTGTTTATTTACTACAAATGTGTCTTAAGCAAAAGTGGGAAAAGAAAAGCGAAAGAACAAAGCGAATGAAAGCAAAGCCGGTTGGAACTGAAATAGCTTTTTTTAGTTTTGACTTTGTTAGGGTAGTTAATAAACTCGGTTTCACCCTACTGAAGAACCAGCGTTCAGACTCTAAGCGTTACTTGAAATTGCTCTAGTCATGTTTGGTGGCCAGTTCTGAATATCTGGGTACTTTTGAAACCTCCTCTTTCTCATCTTCTTCTCCTCCCTACTCCCTCAGCTTCACAACATGCCCCAATTTGAGAATCCTTGGCCTCGCTGGCCTCAGACGGCTGGGAGCAGATTGTACGGTATCCACATAAAAAAAATAATAACATTGGCTCACTGCTTACGACACAACAATTTCGCTAAAAAGAAAAACATTTTTCCACCTCCACACTTATGAAAATCCACCCCAATCTGTTTTTCCTTGTAAACATAATCATATCTTGCTAATGGTCACGGCGAGGGATGGGGTGCAGAAACGACATTGACTTATATCGGGGGAGAGTACCCTCCAGAATAGCATCTTGCCCCTAATGTAAGGGCAGATTCGTGTATGTTCGTATCAATCCACTATTAATAATCCCACACGATATTGAAGCGTGATTTATTCACCAGATAAATCAAATCTATTCCCTCTTTCATGACGGTAATCTCATCCCCACGCAGAGTTATTCATTTCGAACACACACAGCTAAACCGTGTCCCCGTAGGGGTGAGCGGGGGGAAAGTAATGCAAGGACTGAATGCATCAGATTTTATTACTTCTAAAATGATCTTCATCCTCTCTACACTGTATTTTACATAAAATTGACACCTTACAAATCGCAAATACACCCTAATATAGAATTCGGTTGTCACATACGAGTATTATGTAGAGCCCCTAGATACACAAAAAAAACCTTCGGCTTTCGTCGTTCTTTCTCTACGGCTTTCTGGTAATCCTTCATAAATGGGTGAATTTCAATTGTATGTGTATATTATTTTCCATAAATACGGTAACATGAAAAATAATCTAACAACGATTTTTTTTTATATTGATAGAACAATATTATAAAAGATTGTTCGATGTCTCACTGGGAAAAATCCTTTGTTGAGATTGGCGTAGGAGATACATAAATTATACGGTGAAATAAAATAAATATGAAAACAAATTAAGGGAAGTTAAATTTTAAGATATTATTTAAGTGTATAGAGATTAGGTTGTATACACGTGTTATGTTTTGGAAGTTTTATAATCCAGGTAAAAGAAAAGATATATATAAAAATTCTAATGAATATGCCCAGAGACAAAGATATTTTATCGCTGCTTGCTACAATTGATTCACAGTTTTTAGCTGAGATACTCGAGTTGGGATATAAAGGTAACATCAGAATTGTATGTTTTTAAAGCTTAAAAAAAAGCATTTTAATATTTCGTGACCGTACAACGAAAAGTGGCCCAGCACAGATCTCTCTATCTGTTGGCAGACGAAGAGCAAACTCCTTTGCATGGACGCAAACCCACAGCTTCGCAAGTCATAATATTTTTTACATATATGAAACAAAATAAAAATTATGCTTGCTTGCGGAAATGTAAAAATCATCAATCTCAATCTGCCAAAAAACAAGAATATTGACTTGGATACTTTTCGTTGATTGCTCACGATTTTTATTTTGATTAAATTAGAATTGTCTGTCGGGTTTAGTGACTTTTGCCTAAACGTCGACAAAATGGTATTCAATGTTATTGAGTGTAAGTTAAGCGTGCGACTGAATTACTTTAAACGTTTATTTGAATGCTTGCTATTATGTTCTACGATTCGGCATAGAAACGATCTGCTGACTTTTGTGCTTAGAAGATTCATTTCGTTTTCCATAAAAAAACCTACGAACGTCATCCCCAAAGATGATTTTATAGACCCCTGGGTTAGGCTTAAGTGAGCCCAGGTATATCCGTGTGGAAAAAATAAGATTAATTGCCTTTATTTTAATAAATCTAATATTGATATGAATCAACGATTTGAATAGGGATATTTGGATAAGTTTGATGTTAAGCCTATGGCTAAAGCTGGACTTCAGAAGGCTTATGCAAAAAAGAAGAAAAATTCTAAATCTGATATATTTTCTAGTCCCTCGTTTGCGACAATTAGCTATGGTAACAACACCACTGACTCCGATACTGCTGACGATTTGTGAGTTTCTTCGTTTAATATCAAACAGACTAATAAAAAAAAATTCAATGACTTACCTGAGAACATTAGAAAAATTAAAGATACTACCGAACGTTTAAATGCAACTGAAAAATGCTTCAAAATTAGTTAAAAAGGATACGATAATCAAACAAGCTTTAAAACAACACAAACACCTATGAGATTATACTGTTATGCTATTAGGAACAATAATTTTCCAGCATCACAATGTAATAATAATAATAATAATAATCGGATGATTTTTATAGCGCCGTTTTTGTGAAAAATCACCTCAAGGGCGCTGTACAAATCTTACTTCCTATTCTTACATTATTCCTATATTAAATCTATGACTTTTTTTTTGGACACTATCATTACACATTATTTATAGACCATATAAAGAGATGCAGTTAAATTAAACTAAATACGGCTTGATCTAAGTTTTCATACATGTTAAATTGAGAGAAAAAAAAATGCTAACTGTATTTATTCCTTACGATATATTGCAAAACGCTAATAAAAATGATAGGATTCATGTGAAGTTGGGCGGCGGTGAGGACGGGGGCCGGGGGAACTGATCCATATCCATATCCAATCTTCTTTGTCTTTGTTGGTGACGCCCGTACGCCAGGTAACGCTTGTCGGCCGGCTTCAGGATCTGGAAAGAGCACACCAGCGTGTCGTCCATTTCTCGCCCCAGCCGGTGGTGTCCTTGTCGGGGTCGGACCACAGCAGGTCGCAGAGCAGACTGGTCGGGCACGTCCGTGGGCCGCATGATGCACCGGATCTGCTCTGTAGACTGGAGGTCAGAACTCAGGTCGCCGTGACAGCAGAAGATCTTCTTGTCAAATGTCTTTCAAATGCGCCTTTCTCGGCAGCCACAAAATCTAATTTTACGGGTTGCGATTGTGGTACAACGTTCAAGGTTATACAACGATATCTTTTTGCAGCTATTAAATGGTCCAAAATAACACATTCACTATTAAGTTTGCGTCGTGCAGCACGGTCGTAAACGATATTGTTTACAATCACCATAGTTCAAAGAATAACATTGTAAATCAACCATTAACTTTGGACACTTCCCTAGGCTTTTAACAGGCAAAGGTCTTTAAACAAGCACATGTGGCGACCGATGACCGATGCTTTTGGGTTAATTTAGAACAAAATGACAGATTTGAACTTAAAATGTTTGGGTTTTTATTTGATTTTTTATTATATACTTGATTTAAGCCCGAAACGGCCACACTAAAATAATGTACTTACCTACATTGTATTAACTAACTAATTAACCATCGAGGTAGGTAAAGAGGACAGATCGCCATACAACTCGATCTTGGTGTACAATTCTTGCTTTATTCACATTCATACATCGTCTGATTCATCAAGTATTTGATTCAATTGAACGTGCCGTGTCTTCCTCGGTCGTCCCCGGCTTCTTCTTACATTCACATTCGCTTCATATATTATCTTTACACTCCTTTCTTCGTTTATTCGTTCTACATGCCCAAACCATCCAAACGTCCCTGTCTTAATTTTACTCATTACGCTTACATCAGCTTTGCATTATTTACGAATTTCATCATTTTTCACACGATCATACATGGTTTTACCATACATTCGCCACAAAGATCTTATTTATTTGTCCTTTCTCTGCCAGTTCCATGCCTCACTACGTTTTATTATAACATCCTAATTCAAAGTTTTTGACTATGTACTCCCTTTTTTCATTATTTAGACAATCAACTTTACAGCTTTATTATGGAAACATTTTCAAGTAATATGTGACTTTCTTATGTAAACATGTAATATAAATATGTACACTCCGCTTTTCTACACAATCATTGCTTAAAAGAGTAGCTTAGTATTGAAATTGAATTATGTATGTATTAAAATTCATTAGTAAAAAAGAAAATTAAAACTATTAAACTGTGTTACCGGTAGATATGTTTTCATTTCATGAATGTAAGCAAGTGATTTGAATTTTCTTCGAACTGTTTTCGACGCACTTAAACTCCGTTGAGTGTTTGCGGACCATTTATTATTTGAAGCACGTGTATGAAATCGTTGTTATCGTCTCCCGAATTACAAAATTTATTTATGCCCAGTGCACGTTTATCCAATTATTGAATTTGGCAATGGTTACTGGGCCAGGCAAACTACTTGTACAGAATTAACCCACTAGTTTATAGATACGATTCATTCTATCGAGTCACGTGCCAGTTTGCCTGCTAATTGAGATGATGTATATTTTAATTGCCAGCTTAATCTGTGTTTTTGTAATGAAATTGGGTTTATTTTAATTGTTGCAAATGCTTTGCCAAAATAAGCAAAATGTTTTATTTATTTAAAGATAACTTAACGGATAATTACGGTATGGAAACATGGAAATTCAGAGCCAGCGAAAGGAAGCGGATGGACGCCCTCGAAATCAGGATTCCATGGACATCTAGGCGTCTAAATACGTCAATTCTGGAAGAGCTTGGCATCCACAATAGACTATCAACGGTCAGCCTATAACGTATCCTCAGATTCTTTGGACATGTCGCTCGTCAAACCGAGAACTCCAAAGTGGAAGGCGGGGGAAGTAGATGAAGGTCACCGATGCGTTGGGGTGACCAAATCTCGCAGGTGTCTGGAACGTCGGTGTCTGCAGCTCTCCACGCAGCGCAGAATCGCGAGGAGTGGAGGGGCCTTTTAAACGACGTAGAATGGAGTAGGGGTCACGATCCTCAGCAATGAGGAAGCTATCAAAGAAGAATCGACGTTAACACAGTTGGTATTAAAATATCTTGTACGGGAAAGCCTGTTACTCAGACCTAGCCAAACAAATCTGGAAAGACGTATAAGTTAAGTTTATGTTAGGAATATACCTGGTGAGTTTACTTGTAATGGCGTCAATGTGAGAGTTCCAACTGAGATATTCATCAATTTCAATACCAGGATATTTAATGCTTTTAGCTTGTGTTAAAGTGGGATAGAGCAATGACGAACCTTGATTATGTTGATAGATTCCTTGAAATTTATGTAATTTTAGAGCATAGTCATCAGTCGGCTGTCCTAAGGCTCTTATAGAAAACGTCAGATATTTAGTTTTATTGACATGAAGTGTGAGAGACCAAGTCCATGTTCCACTTCTTTTTAGGTATTTTTACAATCTCTTTCGTGAAATAAAGTGATTGTCGTCAGCAAAAGTAATGATTTTTTCCTCTCGTTTGCATGTTTACAATTCTGATTGGTGGTCTCGGTTATATATTTTTTTCGTACTTTAATGACTTTATATCACTTTTAAAGTGTGTGCCGATTCATACGTGTGTTGATTTATCCGGTCAGAATTTTCTCCATAGATTTTTATCACTTTATTCAATTATCCTCTTGTTACATTCTACTTTTTACAGACACACTTCCTGTTTATTAACTTGATTGTTTCAACGGTGAATTGAGCGTGAATAAACACATAATATCGATAACTTATAACCAATTATTATATCTCCGTAAAATATCATTTCGAAAGAAACGAATTTTAAAATTTAAAGCTCTTAGAAAAAAAAACATTTTAATATTGACGTGTTGAAATATGTAAATATCTTTGGTATGGTGTGAGTTGGGGATGGCATATATTTTTACATGTTCTCCTTAGTTGGGTCTATTTTTTAAGAAATTTTAGCCAAAATGTGGAGATGCTTTGGCTTAAAGCAATCGATATGCAAATACATAATGTCGAGTCATGCAGATCTTTGTTTTACTCTTACATGGCGCTAGGATTCGCAGTTTCTACGTTAACCTAAATATTGTAGAAATGTGACTGGTGTTTTTGTAAATTTTTATAAATTCCTTAATTTTTTAAATTGTTGCATTACTTTTACATTAGTCCCGTTAAACCGATATCAACATAATTTATTTATTTTTATAAAAAGGCAGTATTTATACGAATTAAAAGAGGGTACAAAAATACAGGGAAAATCAAAAACAAAAAAAAATGGTAAAATAAACATAGGAAAAATCAAAGAAAACGAAAGAAATACAAGATTAGTACAAAAAAGTTTTCGAGCGTATTTGAAAATATTAAAAAACAAAATTTATTGAATTTTTGTGACATTCTATTTTTAATTTCTATTACCGTATTTACTTAGGTATCTGGGAATTAGTGGACAGTTGTCAGTTAATCTTATGTTAGAGCATTGTTATTTGTATGTATTATATTATAATAATTGTTACAAATCAAACTGACGGCCTTTATGGTCGAGGGGTAAGGCTCTCGACTACGAATCCGTAGATCGTGGGTTCAAATCCCGGCGTGCGCAAGAAAATTTATTTAATTAGTTTGTGCTGTTTCACAATTAATTCATCTTAAAATAATATGTAGTATATTTGCGCACGTTCCAGAGTGGAAGATACTCTCAGCATCGCCCTGGTGATAGACCACCATTCAGAATTGAAACTTTGCTTGAAATGGCTTTTATCCGTGTTTGGTGACCAGATCTGACTAGCCAGGTTTTTCCTCACCTTCCTCTCCCCTTCTCCATCCCTCCAATACCTTCAGCGTCACAACATTCCCCAATTGGGGATACCATAGTATCACTGGCTCCACACATGTTTGGAAGCAGTTGGGACTCTTGTGGGGTATTCATAAAAAAAAAAAAACAAATTGGAATAATAAAATACATTATATATTTTTTAAGTGTTTCTACGCTAATGAAGAGAACCGGCTCTAGAGTTTGGTGTGGGAGTTAAACATGTTCGTAACAATAAGAATACACAGTTAAACTTAATAAACAGGGCTATATAAATAATGAATATTAACTACTAGATATTACGTAGCATTAATAGTTGTAAATATGGCTTATAATTACTGGATTTCATTTAGTTTTATCTTTTGTTTTCTTCTTACCAGTACACTTTTCTGTACTTTACTGTACCACTATTATGTTATATTCAGATTGAGATATATGCTGACTCACAATTTTTAGCCACAATATAGCACGAACAGGTAATAAGTTCATAGAATTGTATAGCAATGATTTAGGTACATCATATTTTTATTAATAATCAGCTTTGCTTAAGAGCAATTTGACTTGGAATATTGCAGTTCTATTGCTAGTTCAAGGTGTACACTTGCCATATCTTAGGAAAAGGTGCGTCTTTAAAACGTTACGCTCAAAATAGAAACGCATTCCTTGCATTCTCCCTGCGGGTACTACGGAGTGAGACCCGAACTATTTACGCTTCCCTAAGCACTCGAATTAAGAAAGTTGCAGCGGGAGATTAACCCCGGAACTTGTCTGGTAATTCCCGTATAAGATGGCCGCAGAATGTTGAAGTTTGGGATTACTTAGGGGTTCGACTCCGAGGGTTGTAAATGCCATATTCGTGTCCGTGGCATTGAACGGTCTTTCGTGTGAAAAGCTTTAAGAAACTGCATCAATATTTGGATTATAACCATCATTTCGTCGGAGCAATAATCTAGCCTATGATTGGATAGCCTCTGAAGAAAAACCTTTTCAAACCGAATAACCACTTTTGTAACCAACTTCATGTCATGCATTCCAGTAGTTTGATTGTCAGATCAATAAGAAGTTCAGAACTATTTTACCATAAGTAATAAATGCCCTTCTGAAAAAAATATGGTAGGTAACAGTAGCGTGCATTGCTCTATGACCAAAGTTAGGCAGCGTGTAGTTTTTCAAGTTCGTTTAAGAACTATGCAATGAACATTTGAAAATAGCCTTTGTATATATATATTTATTAATCTTATTCAAAACATAATTTTTTTTTTAAGAAAGACAGATATGGTTACGAATAACCTGACAATATTTGAAAATCTCCTAGTACCATCACAGTAAGCGAAAGATGTTGATTGTGTAGTAATGGAGGACTTAGCCAGCCGAGGAATTGAACTCACGACGCCTGGGTGAGACTCAAACGCGATGCCAACTCATCCACTGACCGGTCAAATAACTAAATCCTTATCTTTACACTAGATCTTGTACGAAGTAACTATACTCCATTGGTTACCACGAAACAGGCAGCCTCCTAGTATGGTGATCTAATGTATATCTATTCCATGTAATTGTCTCCATTAAATAACACGTATTTTATAAATAAAATAAAAATAAATAAACTCTTGTGTGGTATTCGATGCCGAGTGATAGATCAGCTTTAGTGATATCATTTAAATTCTCTATCCGATCTCTTAAGAATAGCATTCAGGCATTACAGAACACAATCCAAAACCGGTTTGTAGTCAATTGCGGCTGCAGTCATCCTCTCACCCGATATTCCGCAAAGATTGGAATTAAATAAAGTACCTACTTCGGCTCGGTACGGTGTTGACTTGAACCTAAGCCTGGATTATATCGCAGGGAAGAGCTAACTTGTTCATCCAAAGCTGTTTACCGAAGTGATAACCGGCCATCTATAATCTACGCACAGGCCCTCGTGCCCTCTGACTAATTTGTTTCTGTAAAATTTAGATTAATTTTGTAATGCATAGTTATACTTGGCTGTGTTATTTGTAATTCATAGTTATACTTGGTCGTGTTATTTGTAATGCATAGTTATACTTGGTTGTGTTATTTGTAATGCATAGTTATACTTGGTCGTGTTATTTGTAATGCATAATTATACTTGGTTGTGTTATTTGTAATGCATAGTTATACTTGGTTGTGTTATTTGAAGTATTTCGAAACTGCGCTCGGGAAAAATTAGAATTTACTAACTAAAGCCTCGATCACACGGAGCGATTTCGACGTTGCTATTTAAATAGTGGTGTTGAAATCGCTCCGTGTGACAAGAGTATATTCGCTGAGTGAATCCCTTCGTATACAAGGCAATGTAAGTATCTGATACTCGACGACTCGAGCGCCTCACTGTAGAATTTGGCAGCCACCTTTGGTCGGGAGCCCAAAAATATCTGAAATAAAACCTAGACTCTGCAGAAATGGGGGATAGATTCGCCTATCTTAATAAACGGATTGCAATCTTTGGAGCACATACATCAGGTTGGAATGCTGAATTCTACCGGTATTTTAATGGAAGATGCTCTAAGGAACCAGAGTCATTAATCCCTTCGGTACCGGTGCATACTCGCGAAATATGCCAAACGAGCGCCCAACATCTGCACACGGTTGACATTTGTCACATGAGAACGGGTCAGTTCTACGACTCGTTCTTGTGTTCAACAGCTTGGCTATGGAATGATCTGACGGCCTCTGTGTTTCCTCCATCCTACAATATGGGTCTCTTCAAAATCCAAATTCACTCCTTTCTATCCTCTAAAAGACCCTCCACACATCATCTCCAAAGATGATATAGGCCTCGAGGGAAATTATTTTTTATTATTTTAAGGTACTTTGAGGCTCCAGCAAATTCAACAGTGGGGCGCACTTGCAATTTGTACAGGGTCAGCAGTTGTGTACTATCAAAGTATCTGTACAGTAAGCCCAGCTTCTAAGAGGCTAACTTGACTGATTTCGATGGACCCCCATGCCTGAGCTGGTCACTTAAAGTTACACCAAACATATGAATGGAAGAAATTTTAATTTTGATTAACTTTAATAAATTAAGGTTCATCGCGTATCGTTTGAAAACAAAAATATATCCTTTTCATTGATTACACTCGCTGTTATCGACAAAATACTCTTACCCTACGATACATTACAATGAATGTTTTTTATAGTATCTACAATGAAGGTAGTATATGTTTGAATTGTTCACTTTATGACAAACTGCGGCACTAAGATACTCGTACAATCTCTATTGAAAAGATGAAGGTTTACAAGAATTCACCATTAAATAAGTCATTAAAATAAATGATAACTGTCCAGAACAAATCGTATACAGGAAATATAAGTGCCTTCGCTACACTGTACTAACGCCTTTCATTCATACAGATAGGCACTAAGGCAATGTATTTCTGGCTCCCACGTTACGATCATTGTAAAAAATATTTTGAAATATGAATGAACTAATCTTTGACGTCAAACATTTATTGATAATGATGCAGGCATTGCTAGCCGCGTTTAGGAAAAGACGATTTTTTTTGTAAAATGTAAAAAATAATAATAAAACTAATATTACAAGATACATGATTTAAAATTCTTCGCCGTAATAATAAAAGCAAAAAAAAAATTCTAATCAAAAATGGAATAGACCTACGACTAAATAACTTAGAAGCCATCTAATAAATATTCAATTTATTTTTTATAACTTATTGAAGTTTGTAAACTTCATTGTAATATTTTTATCATTGAAGAAGATAATATTAACACATCCCAAATGCGACTGAAATCTTTTTAATTTCAGTTTTTTTTTTCGGTTTCGTGGTTCATTTGGGATGTGTTAATATTATCTTCTTCAATGATTCATCTAATAAATAATCACAAAAAATTATTTATAGTCCACTTTTAGACATATTCCCGTTCAACCTCCAAACAATCCACCACCTTACTTGATGTTCCGTTACTTTCTTTGTCTTTCATGATTTTCCCATCGTTTATATAATTATGTACATGAAATTGTACGTTTCTATTGTTATATTGTTGCGTCCCTCTTAATATCGTATCTTTCATTTACTCATTTTCCCAACAACATATACGTGCACACTCGTAATTTAATTTACACATGTTATTTAATTCGTATATTTTAAATCCTGAAGATGATTCCGTCTAATCACAACTAGTTGACGTATTTATACAAAAATAAAGGTGGAGTCAAATTATCTTTTCATTTAATTACCATGTCAATCCACAAGGTGTTTGTTTACTCAATGTGAAAAGCACAAAAATAGGTTTATATTCCTGATGAAAGTATCGCTTTCGAAACATGTAGATATGTGTATATTAATAAAGTGGTGAATACAAAGTAATTTTTAATTCATTTATTAATAATAACGCAGAAAGTGCATACCAATCTTTTGAAAAAATTATAATTATTTGCAACTATGAAAATATTATTGGCTCTGAGGAGGCGCCACAATTCCGGCTTCAAGTCTCTGAATGCAGTTTAACCTGGTAGTATAACCTGCAATTCCTTCATACGATAGTACTTAGAATAAAATTAATCTTGCTGCATTCCCAAAGGACTTAAAGAATCCAGTCTTTCGATCGCAGCAGATAGAGTTCAGAAGCTAAAGAACCAGTCAACTGGTACCACCTCTACAGTCGAGAAGTTAAATTGGAACACTTATCCAGCGGATAGTTAACAGCCAGTCGATTGCGGTGACCGCCACTTAATGTGTCGTTAACTTGCCGCGAACGAACGGCCTTTCCTGTGTTATAAAAGGAAAATTGTTATAATGCCCTGGTTCATAATCCGGACTTGTGTTTTTCTTTGGATTTTGACTGCGGTTACAATTTGGAAGTTAAAAGTGTTCACCTTTTAAAACTTTTTTTTTGGAATACCGCACAAGAGGCCCAACTCCTACCAACTGTCTGGACCCATTGGGACTATGTTATCCCTATTTCGGTTTTAAAATCAGAACTTACTAAAACTACACACAGCCTTCCTTTGATCATAGAGAAATGCGCGCCACTCATGGAATCATATTAAATTTGACGGCCTCCGTCGAAGGGTAAGGCTCTCGATTTCGAATCCGAAGGTAGCGGGTTCAAATCCCGTCGTGCGCAAGCAAAATTTTATTTCATTAATTTGTGTTGTGTCAAAATTAATTCGTTTAGTATTGAGTATTTACGCACGTTCCACAGTGGAAGATTCTTTCAGTATCGCCCTGGTGAAAGACCACCATTCAGAATTGAATCGTTACTTCAAATAGCTTTAGCCGTGTTTGGTAACCAGATTTGAATAGCTAGGTATTTCCTAACCTTCCCCTCCTTCTTCACCTCCCCTCTAACTTCAGCCTCACAACATTCCCCATATGTTATAATCTCACTGGCTCCAGACTGTTGGAGCAGTTGGGACGCTTGTGCGGTATTCATATTAAAAAAAAAACATATACGACGATAATATTAATAAATCTCTAGGAAATGTGAAACAGAAAAAACACATAAAATATTAAAGGAAATGGTCTTAACTATGAGTCGAACCCAAATCCTCTAGTCCTACCGCGACCGGCGTCTCTACCAATTGAGCTATTGAGACACAATTATTTTCTGATCTGATATAATATCTCAATTTAAGAAATATCAATATTAACCTCAAAAATAGTATAGATCAGATAGTCAGGTAGAGATGCTAGTCCCGGCAGGACTAGAGGATCTGCGTTCGAGTCCCTCTTGCGACCGTTTCCTCTTTATTAACTTACTCTTTCATGTTAAAATGAGAAAAAATATAATTTTTAAAACCTCATTGTAATATTAATTTAACCATCGAAGAAGATAATATTTTAATTAGGACCAGGGACTTAAAAAAAACTTTTTTATAATCGATTTGTGATTGTTATTTCTCCTATATACTATTTAATGAAAATGTGAACCCCTCAAAGGTAACCTTCTTTTGATAAGTTAGTTAAGTAAATGTATTTTTATGCTTGGGTGTTAACGCAGTGTCGTGCAGTCCACAAAGGCTGAAAAGCTGTGCCTACTAACGGTGATAAATTTCTGATCAAAATGTTTTATTTCGGAGGAATTTGGTAAGGTACTTGTACAATCATTTATTTTATTTTAGTACATAAAACAGGCAATATACCCATAACTTACATACATTAATGTTTATATAGCAATAATAATTAATACGTATAATAAACAACAAACATTATCTCGCAAAAATTATAATAAAAATAAAAAAAGAAGTGAAAGGTCGAAAACATGTTATAAAGTAGGTGTACAAACTAACTCCTTATTGTCACCTGTGCTGATAGTACACTGTTTTGATACTTAATAAAGGGTATTATCACATTATCCGTTTGAAAAAATTGATTATGTGTGTCATTAAAAATGCATATTTCATTATTAGAGCAGTGTTATTGTAATTTCTTAACATCCCCTGTAAAGGAGAGAGATATCCCGTATTTGTGTGATAGGCTTTAATATAACAATGTTTTTATCCTTCTTGTTGGTGGATTAATGTTGATTTGTGATAACATGTTTGGTGTATCAATTGACGCATGCATAATTTTGTACAAAAGGTACAGTTCAAATCTTTGACAGAGATTGCAGTTTATAGTGCGAAATTCGATCATTATACGTTCCAAATTCAATTGGCCACAACAATCAGCGAAAGATGGTAGATAATGAATTGACTATTTTCAAATTTTCAATAGAAAATTCGTACCCGATCTTGACAAAAAACTAGACACAGGCTCTGGTCATAGAGCGATGCACGCCACTGGTAACACGAGGATTACGTGCTCACCCATTTGATATCGCCGCTCTGTTTGTTTAGCAACATATTTCAACGAAAACGTATTAATACGATTAAACCAAATAGGTTTACTGATGATCTCAAAAAGGGATCGAATTTAACGGAGGTAAACATTTGCAAACCTCTGTTAATTTACCTAAGCCAATATTTGGTGAGACATAAAACGTAATATTTCCCAGTTTATGGCTAATTTAAACCATATTTTTCAATAAAATAAACAGGTTGTTTTCGTAATATTCGTTAACCTTCCATAACGCCTGTAAAATATGTCACCCGGGTGATTTTTCAGCTGATTTCTCTGAAGTTAATTTTAAATCATTTTAATATTTTTTAAAAGCTGTAAAAAATATAAACGATATCCGACTTTTGAGAGCTTACCGTTGAACTCCAATGACGGTCTCCTCGGTTGAATGGTTACGATCTTTGGCTACGAATCCGAAATTGGCGGGTTCAATTCCCGGTGTGCACAAGTAAATTTTATTGGATTAAATTGTGTTATTTCACAATTTATTCATTAAAAATAATGTGTAGTGTATTTCTGGCACGTTCCAGAGTGGTGGATACTGTCAGTATCGCCCTGGTGAAAGACTACCATTCAGAATCGAAACGTTGCTTAAAATGGCTTTAGCCGTGTTTGTGACCAGATCTGAATAGCCAGGTACTTCCCCACCTTCCTCCTTCCTTATCTTCTTCCCCTCCTCGATACCTTCAGCCTCACAAAATTCCCCAATGTGGGATGTCATAGTCTCTCTGGCTCCAGACGGTCGGGAGCAGTTGGGAGTCTTGTGCGGTATCATATAATAATAAAATTCCAAAATTAAAAAAAAACTTTAGTTTTATATTACTTATTGTATAATAAGCGTTATAATTGAAGAAAGTCGGTACCCGCTGTGAGAATTGAGCTCAATTTTCCTAACCATCACCATCTCTTGAACATGGTTTTTTAGGTTACCGGATAATTTAACACACGTTTGAATCGACACATTTTTTAAGTCGTAATAATTGTACGGTAATAACGAAACTTCTTTTTTTAAAGATTAATTAGGTTAACTTAAATAAGACAGATGTTTTCAACACATATTTTCTCTCAGTTGGGGAGAGTCTCGCATCAGTCATAAAAACTTCAAAAACTGATTTAAATACCATCTACACGGCACCTCAAGCAAAACAATCTTTTAACATGATCAGGACAAATAAAACAGAAATCTTACGGATCATATCCAACCTCAAATCTAAAGCGGCAGCTGGTTCCGATGGTATAACCTCTCTCCTTCTCAAAAACTGCAAGGAGGAACTGGTGGATGACCTCGTATTCTTAATAAATCTCTCTCTGTCAAAAGGTATCTTTCCAGACAAACTAAAAGTTGCAAAAATTATTCCTATACATAAAGACGAATGTAAAAAAAATGTCCAAAATTATCGTCCAATCTCTATACTTCCAGCTATCTCCAAAATTTTTGAATGTGTCATCAAAGAAAGACTATTGAAATATCTCGAACAAAACAAAATTCTCACCTCAAAACAATACGGTTTCAGACGACGATCTAACACTAAATGTGCAGCTTTCGATTTCATATCAAATCTGCAGAAACATATTGACCATGGAGATTTTACAGCGGCAATATTTATTGATCTAAAGAAGGCGTTTGACACGGTGGACCATAACGTATTGATCGAAAAACTGAAACATTTGGGTATTGTTGGTACTCCTCTGGAACTTTTCAGATCTTACCTATCAAATCGCTTTTCGGCAGTAGAACTGGGTGGAGAAATGAGTGAATTGGGTGAAATAACATGTGGAGTGCCACAGGGATCAATTCTTGGACCGTTGCTATTTCTAATATATGTTAATGACATAACAAAGTGGGGCATTAAAGGAACTCTTCAACTTTATGCGGACGATACTGTAATTTTTTATAATAAAAAAAACCTAGCAGAACTCGAAATGGAAATGAATGCCGATGTTTCCCATCTCACAACCTGGTTGAGAATAAATAAACTGACCCTTAACGTAAAAAAAACGCATTATTTACTATTCGGCAACAAGAAAAATTCCAGCCTCGATATCAAAATTGGTGACAACTGCCTCGAAAAGAAAACGACAACAAAATATTTGGGCCTTATAGTAGATTCTCAACTCTCGTGGGATCTCCACATAAATCATGTAAAGGAGAAAATTACCCCCATAACTGGTGTGCTATATAGACTTCAAGGATTACTACCCATTCCGTTACTAACTGCAGTATATTACGCCATGGTACATTCACACATTTCCTATCTCTGCTGTATCTGGGGCTTTGCCTCGAAGAAATTGATTGCTGATCTGCAGGTGGTTCAAAACCGAGCCCTCAGAAATGTTTTTGGACTTCCATGGGACACTCATGTCAGGGACATCTACTCAGTTTCCGGTATCCTTCCAATCACGATCCT
Organism: Halesus radiatus; assembly: GCA_022606495.2. Classification (NCBI taxonomy): domain Eukaryota; kingdom Metazoa; phylum Arthropoda; class Insecta; order Trichoptera; family Limnephilidae; genus Halesus; species Halesus radiatus. Next base: position 51,256 of record JAHDVE020000104.1, read on the forward strand.
TCCTAAGTATGAAATCACCAGCACCATCCTACAAATTACTCAACAATCAACTCACACTAACGTCAAGCCACTTTACAATCAAGACATCCACAACCACAATACTCGAAATAACAATAAAATCCGCATTCCTCAAACACACACTACAAAATATGGAATAAAATCTTTAAACTACATTGCCTACACACTTTATAATTCGCTTCCAGATATGTACAAAACCATCCAGAAAAATAAAAAATCCCAAAATGATGGTATAAAGGAATACTTTTTAAGGATATTTAAAAATGAAAATCAGTAAATCCATATTTGTATATTTTGTTGTTCCCTTATATGTTTTCTCTTGGGTGTTGTTCTATTTAACTTGGCCTTATAAAATTATTTCTGTCTGTATGTGAAACTACTATTTTTGATATTTTGCTGTCAATGTAAAATTGTATGTACTATCTCCTACTTATGTATTGTAAATTCCTCCCGTCCTAAAATGAGTTTTGAAACTCATCAGGGATTGCTTTAGCAAGAAATAAATATATAAAAAAAAAAAAAAAAGATTTTCAGTGTAGTTTTTTTCGTACTTTTAATAACTTCATATTGGAAATTAAAAAAAAAAAAACAATGTTTTTACTATTAATATAAATAAAATAAGAAAATAACAAGATATAAAAAATACAATTATAAATGGTTAATTCGTAAACCTTTATTTACTTCAAAATAGTAATTTGTTTCCAAAATATAATTGGCAAAATAAGAATATTAAAATATTTTTACTTAAACACCTTAGGTGTTCCGTTACTCCGGTATTAAAATTTATTGTAGTCTTTCCTATATAAAAAAGTTACAATTCGACCCCTTGGAATGACAAAGTTCCACCTGACACCTTGTTATGCCAAGGAGTCGAATTGTTTATCCTGATACAAAATTGAGATTTAAATATTAAACAGTGTTGAAAACAAAATGCATTTTTTTTTATTCCTGTTTTCGGTTCAAACGTCTTATCCCCTAAAGGTTCTTACCGAGTAATACAATACGGCAAGAATTATTATTAGTCTCCACCAAATACCCAGAGAAATCATTACTGCAAAATGTCTTCGCGATAATGGATTCGAAATCAATGCTTCGGAATAATATTTGATACTTTAGTCTGTATAATATGGAAGGTTCGAGATTACGGCAATAATACCTTGTCAGTATTACGAGATTATCTGGGTAAGTATTAGTATTTCTGTTTAACCCTTTTGGACCGTACGCATATTTGGAAATACATGATTTTTAGAACTTTTCCCTATCTATTTAGAGCGAGCAAATATGGCGGTTTTCGTTTTCCAATTGCTGGCAATACTAGATTTGTGCGTTATTTTTTTCTTTGGATTCTAGCTTCTCTTTCTGGCGGTAGCCTTGTGTATATAAGGACGAGTACCCAAATAGGACGCTGAACGTCACTTTGCAGATTGCAAATGCAAGTAATACAGCAAATAATTTATTGTGTGCTATACGGTTATTTAGGAAAATGTCTAAAGTTTCAATGACGAAAATCCTCAAACTGTAGTCTTTTAAAAATTACAAAATTTTACTAAAATTACAATACGTTTTTCATATAGAATTAAGGGGAACGGCTGCGGTGCCTGTTTCATACAAAACTGAATTTTGGATTGGAGGCCAAAATACCCATCCAAACTGAATTATTTATTTTTTTAATTAAAGTTTTAGTAAATATCTAGTACGGATGGGAAGTATTTTATTTATTTTTGTTTTAACTTATTAAATATCGGCTATTAAAGGAATTGATTCTTCGCAAATTTAGAGGCATCTTTAACAATTATTTAGGGGCTAATGGTGATTTAAAAAAGTTTTAACCCATCTGCTTTGAAAATATAATGAAATATAAAATTAATTTTATTTTTAAATATTAAAATAAGCATTGTGGTGGACATTAAATTAAATTAAAAACCACCAATTTACGGTGGAACACAAATTTTCCGTAGAGAATTTAAAATATTCACCCGAAAAACTTTTTTTTAAATGTTTAATTTTTATATTTTTATTTATGTAATCATACTTACATAGAAAATGTGATATATTTTTTTAAAAAGTACGATAAAGCCGCAAATAATTTTCTAAGCTGTAAAATCATGAAAATTTTTTTTTTTCATGGCACGTATTATAAAATTAAAACAATAATATATAAAATACTTCTCATCCGTACTAGATATTTACTAAACCTTTAATTTAAAAAAAAATAGATCATCCGTTTGGATGGCTATTTTGGACTCCAATGTAAAATTCAGTTTTGTATGAAAGAGGCAACCGCAGCCGTTCCCCTTAAAAAGCTTGCATTTTAAAAACTTTTGTTATCTAAAACCTATTATATTTTCTTAACAACCCGTACAGAATTTATAAATAGATCGTTCGCAGTATTTCTTGCATCAGCAGACTACAAAGTGTGTATTTTTAAGTAACCCTCTTTAAGACACTTCATGTTTTTGTTTATCCTCGATTTCTGCACAGAGAAAAATGTTTAAGAGTAAGTTTTGGCTGGTTGTTTTTATTGTTTATTTTTTTTTTATCTGAACTGTTCAAAATTTTTTTTTAATATTTTCGTTTGTCATATTAAGTGAAACACATCTTTTGAGCACTGACGTTCATATCATATAGGCACATAAGCACTCCCTACCCCACTTTAGTCACAGACAAAATATTAAATAAAAAAAATAAAAATTATTGCCAGAAATCAATCCACTCTTTCAAAAATAATTTCAGATAAACATGTCATATCCAAATGTTGCCCGTATTCTAAACAAAAAATGTGCATTTGTGCACAATGCGCATTCAAGGGAAGACTCGTCGGTACCTCTATTGATTAGTACAACTTCACTAACGAAATAATTATCATAATATTATGTTGGCTTTCTTTCATGCAAATCTGCAGTCGAAAAAATATGGAAATTTTACATATCAGTAAATTGGTTTGTAGTATTCATAAATGAAGCGGTTACGTCTATACTTGGTGTGATAGGTAATCCCAGCCAACATCGGCTAAATAAATTAGCCAAGTTTTTGTAGTATCAATTAATTCGCTCTTTTTCCTACTGCCTATTACGTTCAAACACTCTGTACACGTCCACTGCGTGTAAGACCCAATGTTATTAAAATTAACGTACCAAAAAAGAATTGAAAAAAAAGACTACAAAAAAAAATTAAAAATATTTCTACAGGGTGTTATTAAACATCAAATATGTTTTCTCTGATAGGGTTAAGAGACCCAACAACTGATCGACTTAAAGACTATGATCATCCCTTGTAATGCGATCCTTAGTCGGTATAACCTTTAGCCTGTGAGCCCCGATCCCTAGATTTCTTCAGATATAGAGACGGTGAGATCCTAAGTTACTTAACGGAGATAGGCGAAGGGCAAATAATGATGAATTTGAAGATAAAGGGGTCAAAACAGTTCATGTAGCAACAGATATTTTCCCGAAAGTATAATTATTTTTCAGATACAAATATTTAAGGAAAACAAATTTGTTTTATTAAAACCTTTAATACAGCACCGTGATATATGCTTCTCACCTGGAATTTTGCTATTTCTAAACGGGCAACTGCTTCTGGGCATCCAATAATATTTTTAAAAAAAATTAGGACAGTGAAATATATTCTGATTAAATGAAAAATAGTTTTCTGTTTATAACCGCTTTATTGAATTTAAACATATGCCGACTGGTTTCGGTTAATATTAACCTTCCTCAAGACCGTAATAATATAAACTAACTTAAATTATTAAAATATTTAATTAATAAAATTCTAAATTATTAAAAGGTTGAATTATGAAAATATTAAATTATTAAAAGGTTGAATTATGAAAATATTAAATTACGAAAATATTAAATTACTAAAATATTAATTTATTATTAGTGTTAAATTATTAAAATTAGCTCTATTTTGAGTGCTGACTCATAATAAAATTTGGGCTTTCCGAGATATGAATTGTGTATATTTTTCTTTTCTTCCCTTTTCACCATAAAACTAATGTACTTATCCGCTGTTCTTTTATTTTCTTCAAGAGAGTATTCTCCTTAAAAGTGTTTTATTCCGAGGAAATGGGAATTTGCTCCTTCAAACAACGCCGATGTAAATAGACAAAGCTCTCTTTGTTTTTGTTCGGATCAGCTCGTATGAAAACACCCGCCGAGACTTGGAATTATTTTTACATATAATTTTAAGCCGCGAAGGTTTTTGGTTCCGACGTTGTGTGCCGATGTCGAAAAGCGTTAAAAAAATAAGATCTAGGCGATGGATGAATAATTTCAATATATTTCGACGGCCTCAGTGGCATGATGGCTATCTTCTTGGTTCTCGACACAGACAACACCTCATACATTCTCTTCTGTTATTCCGACTTCTGACATGGCCCGCCTCAAGTATTTGATTCACTTGATCATGCCATGTCTTCCTCAGGCGTCCCCGGATTCTTCTTCCATTCACATTCGCGTCATACATCCTTCTTACACTTCTTTCTTCGTTCATTCGCTCTACATGTCCGAACAATCTAAGCCTCACTTTCTTAATCTTACTCATTACGCTTACATCAGCCTTGCATTATTTGCGAATCTCAATATTTTTCACACGATCATACATGGTTTTACCACACATTCGTCTCAGAGATCTCTTAAATTGTGATATACAATGTGATCTAATAATTTATAAATAAAATAACTATGTATATATATCTATATAGCTTCATTTATCTTTAGGAAAACTATACCTATAAGAGGGTTGCATTGAATTCTAATCGATGATATTACTAAGAGTTTATATAATGTGAAATTTTGATACATGCTGTTATATTACGTGTATGTTTTAGGATTTTCTTTCCTTAGTTGGTTGTACACATACATTTAAATTCGTTTCGGTAATTACTAGCACTATTGTCATATTTTTTTATTATTCACTGATCATACTATGAGGATACCACAATGTATAAAGATGAACGTCATACTTTGCGCATAAGTCTCTACGTTCCTGATGACTATCTAAGACAGCGTCGTCATAGATTATTCTATCTTCCTACCTGTAGGACCAACCTGCCAATGGTTCTCCCGATGGGGAGGAGATATTGCTCCAGAATAAAATCTCACAGGATATCGACACATTTTGCTTCACTGACGAGAGATTCAAAAGGGAAATCCTATTGATTCTTGAAAGAATCTCACATTGACGCGATCTTTCACCATTACCTGAATTATCATAAATTTTATTATTTTTAAATTTTTCTTTTTTTCCGTACATACAAAAATCAAGTAGGTACGTGCATATTATTTGAATTAAATGTAACACATTTATAATACTTAAGAAATGAAATAAAAATATTATTATTATTATTATTAAACTGGTCCTTAAAAAAAAGTGGAAAAATTAAAAAATCTTTAATTTTACTCCGAATATGTAGGTATATATTTTATTCAAATTTAAATAAATAAAAAGTGCTTAGAAAAGTAATAAAAATAAAACACTTTCCTACAAAACTGCCCACATAAAAATAGCGTTAGTCCTAATAAGAATTCTTCCTAAATAACACACAAATTTTTGTAGCCAATAATTTAGACCGGAGAAACAAAGCTCATAAATTATAAAAAAGTAACGCTGGCGAAAACGGTCACATTTCTCGGAATGTTTTTTTAATGCTTTGCTTTTACGGTTTCGCAGACACTTTTTAGGTGTCTAGCGAAGAGTGCGGAAATATTATATGCGACCACGAATATGCCCGGGGTTTTATCCTTGCGCTACGCTACTGGATTAAAAATTATGACTAGCTATTTTAATATTTATGGCTCTTGGCGAGGCGGGAGATAGATAGTCAGGACTGGATTGGCCTCGTCTGCGCATTATACGAATATGCATAGTTCATCGTAGAAATACATTAATGCATATATTACCGAAAGAGTTATATTTTGTATGATTGTATTATTCGATACATTTTTAGTGCATTTAATGATGTATGTACACTTATGGGAAGATATAATTTATAAAGCAGAGATTTTCTGTGTGTTATAAGCAATTAAAACTCTCAAGTGGCGAGTTCTGGTTTCCTGAAATTTGCATTGCTTTTTCTGTCTTGATTGCAATTATTTTTATCTTGCTGGGTTTTCGTTGTGAGCTATAGGGGGCTTTTTAATGTCTATTTAATTGAACTAATTATGAAAAGACGCCAATAAGTTCATTTCAAATTTTAATTTGAATTCTCACGCAAGTAGACAGTAAAACTAGTTTATCATATTGAAAATGATGGACTCAATTTCGTACCGCTATATTTGCTGAATTATACGTTATATGTAAATGATCTACATAGCAATTGAAAGAGGAGGTCCAACATTTTCGAATCCCACCGCTAGATCGCTCCTAACTGCGTAAACAACCGCTGGAGTGCTCGCGCAGCCAAGCAGCCATTTGGAGTAAGTTTTTATTTTTATTTTGTATGTGACACCTCTTTATGTGTACAGAGAGCATATATAAGGGAACTGTATCGCTACCCGGTTGTGCAACGTTGTGAGGCGGGTTAAAGAGTAGGCTATAGGAAGGGATTTGTTAATGCGGGCCTTGAAGAGGCCTGTATTAAATGTAGGAGGATAGACAGATGCCGGTAGCTCGTTCCACATAAGAGCCGATTTACACAAAAACTAGTCAGGGAATTGACTCGTTCTCATCAAGCCAATATCAATTATGAATGGATGTTCTGGTCTTGTCCGTCGAGTTTCACGCACGTTGCTAGCTCCTTCGAGCAGGCTCCATTGAAATATATGTATATTAGACTCAGTACACCTACATTGCGTTTGTGCATTAGAAATGGCGGTCGGTCTTTTAAAAATTGTGAGTAAAATAGTTATTATGCAGTACATGAATTTCTGTGTTCGTGAGTTCTGTGAGCAGGCAACTGTAATGCAGCGTACCTGTCTTCGAAAGAGCATTTGTCTTTGGTATCACCAATTTGAGGAAACTGGATGTCTCTGTAAAGGAACAAGCCCGGGCCGACCACGTACATCAGAGGAGACCGTGCGAAATTAAGTCCCTCCTCATTTGTAATAACCCTGAATATGTTTGTTATAATAAATGCATTCAACTTATGAACCGAACTTTACTGCATAGCTACCTAGTCTGTGTATGCGTTCAAAGATCTCTATTTTTCATTAGCTTTAATGGTCATTTTGCTACTTTTTTTACTGTTTTTTTTTACTATTTTACTTAACTTTGTACTTAATTTTTAAATATGTTTCGTATTACTTTAGTATAATAGCCGTAAGAACGTCCCTATAAAATATTAACTAAAATAAATAATAAAATTAAGTTACCGATTCGTTGGGCAAACATTTGCGTAGGTATGTTGAAATATTAAAAATTGAACGTTAGACTCCCACATTTTTTTATGTTCGTGATAATCTGACTATTTTACGCCTTTTTTATGGTATTTTTGTAAAGTTTTTGTGGCCATCTTTATCCCCCAATAAAAGCGTGTTAATCCTTCAAACTATTCAAACGTCAACATTCTGTTTAAACTACATAGAGACAGATGTGTTTGCTCCTTGTACCAACATTCAATTATTTATAATTTCAAGTATGCAAAGAGCCATCGTGTATTTATGCGAATGATCGAGAGTGATCTGTTTGAAATTAGCATATCATCAATCGCTGATGAATATTCAATCCGTTCCTTGGATTACGAGAGGCCTGACAGTTTCCTAGCGGGATTCCTATCATCCACCGCAATGATAAAACAATAGAAGTGTATTCAAGTTTTAATTATTAATTATTTTTATTGAGATTTAAAAACCTCATTTTAATATTTAACCATTGTAGAAAATAATATTAACATAACCTAAATGAAATATGAAAACGGAAAAAATGACAGAAAATAAAAAGATTTCAGTGGCATCTGGGACACGAAGCCACGTCCTCTGCCATTCCGGGGCAACCGCTTAACCAACTTAGCTAATGAGACCAGTTCAATTTATACTATTTTCATCGATATCATATCTCAAATTCATGATTCGCTAATATTATTTTCCATTTTTTTATCCCATATCATATAGCAGCTATATGATTACAAAGTTCCTAAGGAACACAATTGCAAACTAGAATAAATAATAATTAATCCGAAGACACTATCTAGTTTGCAATGTAATCATTATAAAGATAGCTATTAATAGACGCTACTTTGAAACGGTGTACTTGTACCGATAATTCAATGGAAGCTCTCTAGGAACTAGCGTTATTCATTCCTCCAACACCTGTGTAAATGAAAAACGCGTGCCCGACATGATCGCCATCACACGAGAACGACTCGCTTAAACTTGTTTTTTGTTTTGTTGAACAGCTCGGCTGTAAAATGATTTGCTGACATCTGCGTTTCCTCCCTTCCGCAACAAAAGTCTCTTCAAGACCCAGGTTCAATCTCTCTTTTCTCTAAAAATACCTCATTTTCAAGCTAAATTAAAATATGGTTATCAATTTCATTGGAATGTCTAGGACCTAGGGGTCGATAGGTAAAATCGGCATAGATCACATCTCACCTCTAGAGATTTTCAGTTCGGTGTAACCACCCCTACCCCTATCCCTACCCCTATCTACCTCTATCCCATATGTACTCCCGGCAGTTATCCCGTCCTCTTACCATTATTCCACGGCCAGAATTATGACGCCACGTATTTCACATATTGCATTCATATTTTACGTTCACGGGGAAATTCGCAGCCGGGATCTGCATATTACAATAGGTGACGCCCTGCGAGTCCTGGAGCCGGGAAGGGAGTAGGGACTGGGGCGCAATAGTCCTGAAGGATATGAATTATTTACATTGAGTTTGAGGGAAGGTCAACTTCGCTTGTGTTTGGACATTAAAACTATACCGTGTTAATACAGGGTGCCTGGTACTGTCTGGTAAATTCTTTTTAAATTTTACCAGTGTAAATAATTGTTGTGAAACCCGGAAAGATACCGCGGGAGGAGAGATATGCCAGAGATACAACGATGTTTCAAAAACGGTATGAGATAAACAGTTCAGTGCCTGCCCAGCTATGTTAGTGTGTTTTGCGTCAACGGAGCGATGATGTAAATTGTACCCGAATTTTTTTAATGTCACGATACTGTTGTCCTTGATTGAGAGGATTGAGAACCTTTTCATACTGTGTGGGTAATGATAGAACGACAACATAAAATTATCTCTTAGTTTACTATAGTATGATCTCGTGAAGTTTTATAAACGTAAAAGGAAATTATGAAAGAGACGTGAACTGGCAGGCAAGTACGAACACCTGATACCAATCCTGATCTATGGCAGTGAGGCATTGAACTGGCAAAGGAAGAATGAAAGTAGACTGAATACCGTAGAGATGAGATCTCTGAGGCGCTATGAAACATTGTATGATCGTGTGAAAAATATTGAGATTCGTAATGAATGCAAGGCCTATGGAAGCGTAATGAATAAGATTAAGAAAGGGACGGTGAGATGGTTTTAGCATGTAGAGCGAATGAACGAAGAAAGGAGTGTAAGGAAAATATATGACGTAAAAGCTGAGAAAATAAAATCATTTTGCATCTGTTATTTTAAATGACTAAAAAAATATATACTTAAAGTAATGAGAAGGGATTACAAATTAATTATGATAGTTAATTTGTCGATACTTACAGTTTTTTTTGTATTCTGTGAGGTTGAATTTAGTGAGGAGCAAAAAGAGTTGGGAAAGAGGAAGGTTAAGAAGTACCCGACTATTCAGATCTGGTCATCAAATACGACTAATGCCATTCGAAGAAACTTTTCGATTCAGAATGGTGGTCTATTACCAGGGCGACACTGGAAGTGCACCAAATATACTGTGTATTATTTTTAATGAATAAATTGTGATATAACACAAATTATTCAAATAAAATTCTTTAATCAAGTACAAGTCACCCTGTATAATAAACATTCATCTTACACGCACAAAGTTGCGTCATTTTTTGATTTTCTTTTAAAAGACAAAGGTTGGAAACATGTTTACATACTTTCAGTGTGAAATTTTACCCGCACCGAAATTGGTGTGTTTTGTGGTGTCAGCATTTTTATTTGTTTTTTTACATTCTCGCTGTCAACTTCAACATCTCTTTCCGCCTCAGGAATATAACATTAAAAAACGCATTATCATTGATGTAGGATAAGGTACTAAAAATTGTTCAAAGCGGCGAAGGTAGCAATCCACAACGGAGTGCTGTTCCCAACCCTGATGTATGGCAGTGAGGCATGGAACTAGCAAAAGGTTAGATGAAATCAGACTGAATATTGTAGAAATGAGATCCCTGAGGCGTATGTGTGGTAAAACCATGAATTATCGTGTTGAAAATGTGAAGATTCAGAATTTTATGCAAGGCTTATTTAAACGTAATGAATAATATTAAGAAAGGGATTGTGAACGAAGAAAGGAGCGAAAGGAGAATATATGACTCAAAAGTGAATCGTATAAAATGTCGGAGATGTTCGGAGAAGACATGGCACGGTCAAATGAATCAAATAATTGAGTCGAGTATGTCAAGGTCAATTATCAGAAAAACAGAAATGTAGGTATGCTACGATGTATGAATGTGGCTGAGGCAATGAATGTATGACGAGATAGAGTTGTGTGGAGGTTCATTCACACTGCCTACCTCTGCGAAAAACTGCATCATAGTTAGTTAGACAGCTTACGAAATTTAAAAATCATTTTTTGTAATAAATTAAGAAGAATAACATTGTTTACACCATTTTTTAAAATATGTAAATATCAACATGTTTCGAAAGCAAAGCTTTCCTCATCAGGATAAACAGTATACTAAAAATAATTTATAGGCAAATGATAATATAAGAATAGACAAATTACAAACATGAACAAAAATTATCAATAAGTAAGTAATTAAAATGTTAAAAAAAATGAAAAATATGAAATTGTTATAAAATTTTAGATGATAAATTTATATTAGAAATTTAAAAAATAAATTATCTCTATTATTAACGTAAATGAAATGAAGAGAATAACAAGACATAAGATATAAAATGATGACATTTTTATTGTTATTAAAATTCATATTTATAATATTCTATAGTTATTAATGTTAATGATAGTTATTTAAAAAATATATATTATTAAAAACTTTTTTAATTTCTATAATTTCAAATTTATCTAATTGTAAACAGTGGTATGTAAAAAATATATACCTTTATTTATGTCAAAAGAATGATTTGTTTCCAAAATATTTTTGGAAAATTCATAATAATCATTATTACTTAAACACCCAGTGCTCCTTAACTCCAGTATAAAAATTCTTGAAGTTTAAATAAAGTTTCAAACTTTACAAATTATTTTATAGAGCCCCGATTTATTTATAATATCATCTTTATCCCTGTTATTTAAAAAATATTTTTTTTAAATTTTTTATTAGTACAAAAAGCTGATTGAATAATTTTTTTGGATATTTTATATAAAAAAATAATATTTTTCTCAATTAAGTAATTTTATTTACATAAATGTTTGTTTGACGTTTGTGTATTAATTTAAAAGAAACATTATTCAGTGGGTAGGTACTTGAATATTTTTAAGCTTTTATTTCTATGGTTACAAGGTGTCATGTTTCGCGTCGCATAAAACTTCAACTTTTGGAACCGACTCGAGCACTCACAAAATAAAGATAAAATTGTTATCGCACTCCGCGGGAAAGTTCGCATTACCGCGGCGTTTAATTATCTGAATGGGTTTTAAATTCTTATAATTCGGACTCTGAAGTGGACCGAAAAGGCCGACTGTTTATTAGACCTCTAATTAATAAGTTGGAAAATTTTAGTTGTAAAATATTCGAATCGCTTATACGAATATTAAACTGGGTACTAATAATATAATGTATTTTTATTTTCTTAAATTATTAAATAATGTATATAATACTAAATGTAAGTATACAAAATAGTTTATTTTATTACATATCTCGACCGAAGTGGACTACTTGCTATAGGGTATAAGCTAGCGCAGCTATTAGGGAACATATTTACCTATAAATTCCCTTAATTTGCATATAAAATTCTTTGTGAAACTAACCTCTCAACATATAACGCAAAACAACCTAATATGGTTATATAAAAACTTCACATGGCTAATAAATAAAAAAAAGGAATTGCATCACCAAATTACTTGCAAACTCTCCATAATCTATTATTGCTATTCTTATTACTATTACGAGATGTTTTTTTTTAAATTTAAACATTTTTACTATGCACTTTTAAATAATCCTTTTTAACGTTTTTAAAATTATTTATTTACTTCTTTAACTTTGTATTTACATTTTAATATTATATATGTTTTATGCATCTAAATGGGTTTCGTCTAGTGAGGCGGGTAAAGTACATGCAAATGTTTAAATTTTAGTTCTAACGGCTAACGGATCAACAAAAACCTGGCGTACCGTTGCGTCTGATCAACATAGTACGAGAAGGGATATCTATATATATATATATATATATTTTTTTTTTTAATTACCGTAAACCCGCGAATAATTTTTTTTAATTTGCCTCTAAAATTATGAATAATTGATTTTTTTAATGGAATATATTTCATAATTTAAAACAAAAATAAATAAAATACTTTTCATTCGTGTTATATATTTACTAAATCTTTAATTAAAAAAATGTATCATTCAGTTTGGATGGCTATTTTGGCCCTTAATCCAAAAGTAAGTTATGTATGAAACAGGGATCGCAGCTGTTCCTCTTAAAAGTTGTATGGTTTCCACCTATCTACTCGTTAAACCTGAAACATTTAGCTAATAATTTATGAAGAAGTAACTACCATAAGCTATTGGACAGGAGATTACAAACATGTTTTCAAAACTTTTAACATAATAATATTTGAGTTTTATATGAATTAATCAAACATTTATATTGATGATTTTTGTTTCCGCTTTGTGCCATCATTCTCAAATAAATGGTTAAGGGTTTTTTTTACAGTAACTCCATACAAGAGGCCCTGGGGGAAATAATTTCCCTCAAGGCGTATATCATCTTTGGGGATGCTGTGTGGAGGGTCTCAATAAAATATATATATACATATTTATATTTTTTTTTTTTACATGAATACCGCACGAGAGTCTCAACTGCTCCCAACCGTCTGGAGCCTGTGATACTAAGGCATCCCCAATTGGGGAATGTTGTGAGGCTGAAGGTATTGGGGAGGGGAAGGAGATGGGTAAGAGGAAGGGCGATACTGAGAGTATCTTCCACTCTGATGTGGTTCCCTCGTCAGGATACTCAGTACACTTTTGAAACATGTTGATATTTATTTATTATACAATGGTTTATACATAATAACTCTTATTATTTCTTCAAATGATATAAAATGACTTTGTAGAGTCAAATTTATTAAATTAATAAAATTACTTTGTTTAAAACCGTTGTATTAAATGTGTAAATTTCTACATATTTCAGAAGCAGAGCTCTCCTCGTCAGGATAATCAGTATATATTGTTCATATTGGTATATTATTTATCCTGGCGAGCGGAGCTATGCTCCCGAAACATGTAGATATTTACATATTAAATACGGTGGTTTTAAACAACGCAATTATTATTAATTTAATGGTTTCTTTGTTTGTTTAAACGCCACTTTATTGGATATGTAAGCCAATTGGTTTCGGATCAGTCTGATTATGTTATTATCATGATATTTTACAACCCTGGAGAAGGATCAGGCTGATCCAAAACCGGTTGGTTTACATATTCAATAAATTTCCATTTAACCAATAAAATAAAAACATTTTCATAAAATCGTAAGAATATTTGATGCATAATATGTAATAATTGACTGATTTACTTCTTGAAATTCCGTGAGTGAAATTTTAATCTCGTTCTGAATTAACCGTACAATTTCATTTCGGTTTCAGTTGCAAGGTTGATTTTTTATTCCACGAGGGGAACATGGAACATGTCCCGTGGCGATAGCAGCTACCAGCTAGCAGTTACCTGGGGACGTCAAAGGCTTTTTACGGCGGTGAAACGGTACTACAGAATACGCCGAGTGCAGTATTACTGTATTACCCTCACGGCTCTGCGGCCCGGGAAGGGTGCGAGCATTAATATGCAATACTGCCAGTGAATACAAAGTTCTTAGAAGTGTAATAATCTAAAGCGATTTTTAAAATGAAAACTGACGTTTTCTTTTTGCATAAGATCTTTCGACTAGGCCCAAAACAGGCCAATGGAATAGACTATGTCTATACAAAAAAGAATTTCGATCATTGAAATTTTTTTGGCAATTGACAATTAGTCAAATTAGTATTTCACTGATTTAGGCGACGCAAAGGGAAGTAATGCAAAATCATGTGTTTTCGGTTCGAGAATTTGGTGGCCTAGAAAGAACACAGATAATTTAATTAAATACTGCAAGTAGAACACACTTTGGCATTTAGTTTAAAGTCAATTTTTTAGTGTCTTTTAATAAGCCTAGAAAAACAAAATTAAGTATGACACCTAAAAAAAATGTTTAAAGCGCTAAATCAAAAATAAAAAATATTTTTTTTAGAAAATGTGTAAAATATTTTAATATTTATGCCTGAAATTTACAAAATAAAATAAAACGCGCATTTTTGTGATGTTTTTTTGCGTAAATCGAAACATGCGGCCGATGTTGAGCGGAAATTTCAACCTTGTAGCCACCTGCATAAGGAGCGCGAGATTTAGTTGAAATTTTAGCAAGTGGATCGCCTTAATAGCAGAGTGGTCAGATGCGTTAGGATACCACCCAATCACCGCGGATTCAATTCTCTGCTATATCATCCATCATTGCATATCCAACGTTTTAAGTTTTTAACGGTCAGCACCCAAAAATATACAATTCGCAGGTTGCTAACTCAAGAAACACTATAAATTATTTATCTTTAAATTCTACACGGGTAATTAGGAAAATGCATAAGCTTTCGAAATGCAATAATCCTAAATCTATAATCTTTTAAATCGTATATGAAATACATACTGGAATTTTAGGTAAAACTTTCCAAATTTCTTTCACTGGTTTTCATATATGCTATATCTAGAATTTTGGGATGTATTTTATAGAAATGAAAGATTACAGTTTGAAATTTTTTGTCTTTGAAACATATGCATTTTCCTAACTACCCGTATATAAATTAATAGAAAAATCGTTTGCGTTATTGTTTGAGTTGGCAACCTGCAGAGCAATGTTTCGGTCTATTTTTGAGTGCTGTATGATGGTTAATGGATTATGAAGATGGGTGGATCCGTGTTGCAAAACACCACTGAGAAACAACAGTTTTTCTTATTTACGTCTATTTATTGTTTTTAATGAAAAAAATGTTCTTATTACAACAATATTAAAATTGATCTTTTTCATTTTCGCTGTAATTTTATTTTCTGAAGATATATATAACAAATTACCGCGTGAGTACCGTTCTCGTGTCAACTCTGTTTACTTATAATATAGATATGTTGGTATTTAATGATCTTACTCCGATTACACGGATACGTCCATGACACACTTCTATCGGTAAACGTCTTCAGTGGATATGGCCATTTGAATCACTCCGAACGGGGAATACACTGGCGGGTTACTTCCATCTAGAAGTTGTGGGAATTCTCGCTGAATGCGGGCGAAATGGCCGAAATCACGGCCGTTATGGAGCGGATTAGCTACATAAAATAACGTGTTTTTTATGCTTGGTTGTGGAAGTTCACACTTAAAGCTTTTAAGAGCTTTTGTTCCAATGTTAATGACAACACGAGGTTTTTTACGTGAATACCGCACAATACTGCTTCTGACTATCCGAAGCCGTTGGGACTATGGCATACCCAATTGGAGTCTATTCAGATCTGGTCACCAAACGTGACTAAAACCATTTCAAACAATATCCTGCGAAACGTTAGTAAGAAGTAGCCCTTTGACTTGCATAAAGGTCAGCACTCAAAAATACACAGTTTGTAGTCTGCTAACTCAATTCAATTCAATTAATTTATTATGTTAAAAATTTTAAAATATTTTTCAATTAAAGGAGTTTTCAAAAAATAATTACGAATTATTTATCTATATATTATATACGGCTAGTTAGGAAAATGTGTAAGGTTTCCAGTAAAAAAAGTTCTTAGACTGTAAGCCTTAAGTTCTGTATGAATACATATATTCTGTATTTTTGTATGATTGTATCCCGTACAATTTAAAATATTACGGTTTGAATATTTTTGTTCCTGGAAATATTAGACATAATTCCAACTACCGTTGTAGAATTTACAGATAAATTTACAGAGTTAGGAAACTATAACCTGATGTTTAGGGCTATTTTTAGTGCTTTACCTTAAGACTAGACTTGTTACTAGCGATAAGGGGACAATTTCTTATAACTTGTTGATTTCGCCTAGCCCGGCCACAACCTTTCCGTGGAAGATATTTGGCTTCCTGTTGCTATCTTTTCCTGGTGCCTCAGTCATCCTTCCCGACTTCACACGTCTTTCCTTGATGAAGTTCTGGTGCCTCGGTCATCCTTCCGGGCTTCACACGCCTTTCCTTGATGAAGTTCTGGTGCCTCGGTCATCCTTCCGGGCTTCACACGCCTTTCCATGATGAAGTTCTGGTGCCTCGGTCATCCTTCCCGCCTCACACGCCTCCCTGTGATGAGTCCTGGTGTGTCGGTCGTCCTTCCTGGCTTCACACGGCTTTCCGTGATGAAGTCATGACTCCCAGCTGCTCCTTGCTTTCACGCCTTTCCGTGGATGATTTTGTCTCTTGTAACAATCGCTCGGGCCCGTTGCGCCCAAGTAATTTTTGCGATTTCTTTTATTGATTGTGCCGCCCTCACTGATGATGACTATCTACGCCAGCTTATCCTTTCGGCTGCGCCAATTGTGATAACTACACGTCCTGAATAGAATTCGCATCGTCTCCAATATCTCTGGGATATGTGATTCGAATGACAAGTCGAAATGTAGGTGTTAAAATATAATTGTACAATGTTACAAGGTGAGTCTTAAGGAGCGAAGAGGGATGAGACAACCATTCACTGGCTCATATGATCCGCCGAGTCTTCTCGACAACCAAGTATGAACTCGGTTGTCCCTTTCATATATTTGGACATACGTTCACCACATTTATGCGATCTTTGAATTTGAGTATTCGGAACATTTTTACAGTGTGCTCTTTTTACCATAATAAAAATAAACATTTTTTAATTTTACACTATTCAGAAAGTTGAATAAATAGTTTGAAACACGCTGTACACAAGAAATGCACCTGTGTGAGAACTGTGTTCGCCAACATTTCCTGCGATGCCTATTGCCTATGCCTAACTGCCCTACGGATTTCTTTTGTGTAGAAAATCAACGGCTTCAAGAACTAATTTAATTTTACTGCCTTTAATTCACCCCGCACTAGAAAATTTCGAAATAGAAACGGCGAGGTCTTAATTTACGAATTAAAAATATTGACTTTGACCCGATTACTGTTTTGTTATGACCGCAGAGTATTATTATTATTTTTTCGGCGTAATGCCGTCGATGTTTGTAGCAACCCGATGCCCTAAATTAGGCAATGGGCGAGCTGGGGTTAATTGTTACAATTTCCGCTCAGGCGAGCTCGAGTAGGCCTTCCCGCACTCCGCCAGAGCCTTAGGTTAGAGCTTTAAGATCGTACAAATTAACAGGACGCAAAATAACATCAAGTGTTTTCCAAATTTATGAGTTCCTTAACATTTTTTCGCAATTAATGCCCTTAATAATAAAAATAATTAATGGTCAAATTTTTATTGCGCCGTTTAGTGATTAAATTCACTTGAAGGGCGCTTCACATATTATTGAAGTTTGTAGCCCCCTTTAAATAGATATTTTTTTCGATTTTTCTTAAAGGATTCTAAATTGCTTTCTGACCTCAAACCAAATGGAAGGTCATTACACGAATGGGGACCCGTACTTTAAAAACTCTGTCCCCAAAGTTTCCAGCAATCGTACGAGAGGGTTTAACTAGTCTGATCGACGCATCAAACTTGGCCGACCTGAGCATGCCTGAGTTGCCTCTGAGTGAGATTGTCCCTCACGCAGAGATCAGTCAAGTATGATGGTGCCAGCCCGTTCAGTGCCTTTATACCATAAGATAAATTACAAACTGAACTCTTTCTCTGACTCGAAGCCAGTGTAGGCAATCACGCAGAAGAGGAGTGATATGACAGTATTTGATGGCACCTCATATTAGACAAGCTGCTGTGTTGAACACTCCTTGCAGTCTATTCGAATATGCATTAGGCGGACCAGTATACAAACTATTGCAGTAGTCCAGGCTGGAGACTACAAGAGCATTTACCAAAGCCTTAGTAGAATCTTTCTTTCATTAATCGTAATGGGGTCTAAAGAATTCAGAACTCATAGAAGAATGTCCCCTTCATCAGTTTCCCTATGGCACATCTGTGCTGAACCAAGTGACTCCCGATGCCGTCGGCTGACTGAATAACCACAGAATCTCACTTTGACCCCCACCAACTCTCCTCTACCATTCGAAGAAGAAGATTAATCCTGTGGTGTTGTGGCGGTTCCCAATTAGAATTATTTTTACGCCCTGGCCCCCTAGCATAGAGAATTGATAATGGTTTATCGATAATGTCAGAAACTTGACATTATTCCTGAACAAGACTGCAGATCACCAACGATCGAACAACAGTTCACGCTAACAAAAATAAGCATATTTAGTCGATGTGAATTGTTTATTATTGTTAACGATCTAAAGTCGTGCTTGGAAACGATGACAAGTTACCAATATTATCGATGCATCCTTTATCGATGTGCTGTGCTAGGGGGCCTGGTATCAAGTTCCTGCTCAGAAGCGGGTTCCTTACATTTGTTTAGCGCCGTCAGTTGTTTCATTTAATAAGTACCTTCCTTCATTGTCCTAATATCGCGTCCTTCTAATATTTCGTATTTAAATTAGAAAATGACATAATTTTATTGAACATAATATCGACAGTTCGTAGAAATCGATCTATGATACCGATAAAAATGACGGAACAGAATGGGGTAGCAGTAGCTCGGTGGATTAAAGCGCAAGGTCCCGGATAGACCATGAAGTCCTGGGCTCAAGTTCCAGTTGCTACCATTATCTTTTTATTTTTTGTATCTTTTCGGTTTCATGTTGCATTTTGAGAGTTGTTAATATTCAAAAAATTATTAAAAAAATAAAATTGTTCCGGTTAACTGTAATTATTTTTTTAGTGAAGTTTTCTATGGACCTGAATATTCTCCAAAGCTCTTTCATCATTATAAAATAACCACACGATGTTATCGATACGATGAACACGGCTTAAGAAAATTTCTTAGCCCCCTGCGCCGAACGCGATATTAAAACATTGAAAATATTCCCTCAAAGAAGTTCGAACACAATTATAATACCTACTATACAACCCCGTGGAGGCTTACGATTTCAAAGATGCTGTAATCGGATTGCGGAGGCTTTTGATCAAAGAGATTGATAATTTATTCAAAATACTGATCAGGTATTCATTTGTTTAGAACACACTTTGAATTTTGACTGTCAGTAAAGACGTCAAAGATCTTATCGTGAATGCTTTTTTTTCAGGCTAAGATTAAACCAATTTGAGATTAGGCTGTATTTAATCCGTCTTAGTCGCTTTAGGTAACTATAGGTATTTGTTTTAATGTGATTTATCATGATCTGCTGTCGTGGATTTGATAAATTTTAAAACAAACAGGTCAACATGTCATCATTTTTTTACATGACGTTTCGACTTTTTGAAGCCGGTGGGGATTAAGTTACATCAATACTGTTAACTACCTTATTTCAGAGCTTGCCCTTTGTACCTACCCCAATCCTGTCAATATCTATTGTCTTTTATTAAAAACTATTGAGTAAAATGACATTTTAGTAATGTAATTAAATTGCTCAGTGCCTTTAAGGTGATATTTTACATAAGTAATTCTGTAAATTATACCTTTCTTGTCGCATTCACTAGATATGTTAATTTCTGTAATCTCAGGGCATTCGAAACATTATTATTTCGCTACGCGCTCACAGATGACGTTAAATTAAATATTTAAAAAATGCTTTTAGCAAATAATTCTTTTAAATATTGAGATAAATTGTTTGTTGGCGGGTGTACAAACGGAATATGAAATAGAATAAATCGTTTTTGTAGTTTTAAAGCTGAATTCCTTCAAGAAACTTGTGAAATTACAAATGTTTTACTGTAACACTTACAAATACTACTATTAAAAAACATTACGTGCTAAACGTGATTTTTTCTAAAATATTTCAATAAACGCCATCTATGAGTTTCGAATGTCCTTACGTGCACCACTTTTAAACTTGTAAATCACCTTTCCAAGCACTGGCTTCTACTAACGTATTGTACCTTTCTCCATCTTTTTGATAAGTATTTATTTATTTAGGTCCGTTGGGCTTTTACGTAAACAATTAAATAATCGTGGTTTTAAATTAGAAAAAAAAGAAAAGACAAGAACATATTTTTTAAAAGTATTGATACGGTGGACAGGAAAAAACAGCA
This sequence comes from Halesus radiatus, assembly GCA_022606495.2. Lineage (NCBI taxonomy): Eukaryota > Metazoa > Arthropoda > Insecta > Trichoptera > Limnephilidae > Halesus > Halesus radiatus. The sequence goes on from JAHDVE020000104.1 coordinate 71,796, forward strand.
AACGAAAAAGTAAAATAAGGGTTAAAAATCTACATCACAAGAGAGCTACAGAGTATTAGTAATTATTTAAGTAGTGTAAAAGAGGAAATAAAAGCAAATTTAACAAAAACATTTTATTTATTTACTTACAAAAAAATACATAATTATAACGTAAATATAACATAACACACATGATTGTTTTATTTCTTATTTTTCTACTCTCCATAAGTTGAGCTCCAGTAGCTCGTGGTTATAGGAGGAGTAATTACATACATATTCCTGATGAAGAAAGCATCGCTTTCGAAACATGTATATTGAAAACAAAGTGTATTTTTAATTCATTTACAATATTAAAAACTTATTTAATAACTACAAATGTGAATCAACAAAATACTTACAGAATAATAATAAAACAATAACCGAATAGTTTTATATGCTAGATATTATATAATAGATAGGGTATAATATATCATTATCTAAGTTCAGGGAGTTAATTTTCTTATTGAATTGTTTATTACAACGTTTCGGAAACATTAATTTTGTTATTGGATAATAATATATTGTACCATCTTATACCTAAATACAAGTAGTGGTGCTGACCCGTAGTCGGTCTCAGCATTGGGATGGCTATTAAACCATTCGTTTTGAATCTATTGCTTATACTACCAGTGGGGTGGATTTTATTGATGAAAACTTCTTTGTAAATTTAATATAAGGCGCTTCTTTCTTATAATTCTGTTATAGATGGTACGTAAAATTCCCGAAATATCTCTAGAATAAAGAAGTCGTATGGTTTTTTAATGATGATTTTAATGATTATATATATAAACATAATCAATGTAAGTTTGTTTGTTTCTTTGTCCTCGATGTTCTCGAAAACCATTGGACCGGTTTCACTGAAAACAGCACAGTTTGTTCTTATTAGTGATGGGAAGTTTTAGAAAGTAGTTTGAATGAAATCCAATATGTAAAACTGTTGCTATAACGTTTTTAAATTATTATGAAAAACATTGAACCCGCCACGTTTTATTTAGGTTAGCCCATAGATATAAAACTCTGGTTAGCCACAGATTGCATATTCAAAAGAAGAAGGTTTTTTTGGGCAGAGTATTTTCAAAATGCATTCTCTATTATTTAGATATCTTTTGAAAAAATAAACGTTTGGAATGAAATAAAATTTTCAAATAGTTTCTTTGTGTCGAGATAGCTACTTTCGCTGTCAAATCAATTACGGCACCCTAATGACAAGCAAAAAATTACAACATCATAAATTTATATAAACCCGAACAAGGCCGGGTACACATCAGCTAGTATATATAAATATAACCCAGAAAATGGTTTATATTATATCAGTGTTATAAAATGTTAGAAATTGTAGTTTGTATTTAAATATGGAATAAATAAAAATATTAACAGTACTGAATTTGTTTCCGGGCCTTTGTAGCCTTTGGACTGGAGAATGAATGAAATGTATAGCCAGTTTTAGACGAATTAACAAAGATCAGCTCTGGGAGTCTCGTGTTAAAATTTGGTATTCTGAAAGTTATCAGTTTTTTAATGTCAGGTGCATCCATTGAGCCATTAATTTGCATAAAAGTACCAAGTCGCTCATGGTTCATCTGCAGGATAAATCAGTTGTTGCACAGTTGGTTTACCTCCCGTCCTACAGTCATTAACTCAAATACTGAATTACAATTACTGAATCCTGTGCCTTCTACAGACAATACTAGGTATTTTTACAGACGTTTGACTAATTCCTTCATATCCAATCGTCTCCTAGTAAAATGTCTGGCATATTTGCATTGAATATGTATGAAGACAAAACCTTTATCATGCTTCTTCCCTTTGATCTGAATTCCACTTTCGTAATAACCGAATATCTGCGAAGTCATTCGTTCTATGTTCTTTTTAATATTCATTCTGGCAGGGCATTAATGCGTATGTAGGAAAACCAGGGCCTTGAGTTAAACTTTATTTACTAGTGATGCGCATATTCGAAATATTGAAATATCGGTTGAATGAAATATTTTAATAAACAATTGATGTGAAAAAACCCCTCTGAAATCTGGCATGATTTAATGGCATTTTTAATGTTTAAAAAGTATACAAAAAAGGCCAAGTTTAAAAAAAATATAAAGCACGTTCCAGAATGGTAGATTTTTACAATATCGGTCTGGTGAAAGACCACCGTTCTGAATCGAAACGTTAGTTCAAATGGCTTTAACCGTGTTTGGTGATCAGAACTGAATATCCAGATACTTCTACACCTTACTCCACTCCCATCTCCTTCCCCCTCTCACTACTTTTCACAACATACCCCAATTTGGAAAGCCGTAGTCTCACTGGCTACAGAAGGTTGGGAGCAGCTGTGTGGTACTCACATAAAAAAGGTTATACGTGGTGAAATTCCCGAGATCATCTAGCAGCCTTTTCGTGTCAATAAAATGTTACATTCGATATCCGAAAATCCGATAATTGAAAAATAAGTTGTTGGGTTTAATAACATGTTACTGAAACAAACGTATTTCCTTATAACTTCATAAAAATAAATAACGTTTTTTTTTGTTTATAATATGTTACTAAATAATAATCTTTCATGAAGTGATGATTCATAAGTGAATTCTGGATGAAGTGCTTCTAATTTCAGTTTCTGTTTCTACTCGTATGTCGATAAATAGTTTATTGAAATAACCTTATAGAGTTTCTTACAATACGCCATGTTTAAATACAAATACAATATGTTACGTAATTATATATTGTATGCTTCATATTACCTACCTTACTAGGTGAAACCTGTTCTGAGGTAATTACTTCCAAAACACATGATTTCATTAGAAATTCGAATCAATTTTAACCGATTTTTTCGTAAATACTTTTCCAATTTTACCCATCACTAATACTCGTATATACTTACTGTAGGGATGAACTTGCAACATTACCTACTGCTCTTCAAGAATGCTCACCCAGCAAACTTTGAAATTGCATCTTTTTCTGGAGCCCTGCGAATTCGATTGTTTCTTAAATTCTTCCACTAATCCTCCCCCTATTCACGAAATCCTTTTCATTCTCGAATTCTGATGCTCGGATTCCAAAGTTTGGTCGGAGAGTTGTTATCGTTACCATCCGACCAAAACTGAGGAACTGCAAAAAATGGTAAAACGTGTTTTTTGTGGGACTTTGTTTCAAATGACCTTACGCATGTCTGCTGAAAGTTACTTGCCGATAATATCAGTTGACTAAAGTTGGGTATTTCGTATTTATCTTTAGTGTGTAACTGTTTGAAAGTTCTTAGTTCGTGAAGAATGCTGCCAGTTTTTTTTCAATAAATAAACTCTGTTTAGCAGATAATGAACGTTTTCACTACTACTAAAACATAGTAATGTTAGTTTTGTGAAATATAGAACCATTTTGACGCTTATATTGGCAATGGGTTTTTTAACGTCAACTTCCGCACATAAGACCATCAGGAAAATAAGTTCCTTGAGGACCTATATTATATTTATGGAAGTTTTTTTGTTAGGAAATAATGGAGAGAATCGTTATCTTAAAGAAACCCAAGAAAGTCGTAGGAGGGAGGATACACAGATGGTATTTATAAAGAAACAGTAGTTAGGTACCACTGCAAAACCTTCTCATTGCTCTGCTCTACAGTTTATCGTTTGTTAGTTTAACCTTTTCCTCACCGTGCTAATCTCCCAAGCTCCAGTGCACTCAGTGTACAGGATATTAGATTTTCTTAATTTTTAATTGGATCAAAATCAATGGATTATTTTTGTTACTTATGTACATAAATCAATTTATTAATAGTACCCACGTATGTTCAAAAGTAAAGTATTGTGTATAAGTGCTGACAATGAGGATAAAATGTCAAGCGTAAAACGGCTACTACTGACGACCGCGCATTGTGGTACGGTGAGTGAAACTCGCACCCCTCGCGCTCACTACTGCACCACTCTGCAAGTCATTAACTCACACCGACATACCAATATAATAATAATAATTTTTTTCCCTATTTTTCCAAAATATTTTTTTCTGTTATGTTCGATGAATATTTACATATTTGAATTATTTTATCCAACACATAAATGTATTATTGAGCAACACCTAAAATATGAACTCTGTGTTCAGTATATTTACAGATATATTGAAATAATTAGAGACAGGTAAAATCAGTTGGCGGCACCGGCAACGAATGGTTAAAAATAAAATTTAGACAACTTTTTCCGAGTGACGAATAACCTGACGTATATTCCTCCTATGATGTTTTTATTTTATTTTTTTATTAAAAAGTACACAATATATATTATGCATTGTATTCCCAAGAGTTAAGAAACTCACTGTGGGATCACATACAGAACCTGCAGTACAGTTTTTAGAAACAAACATACTTAATATTTCAGATACATAATTAATATTCACAGTATATTAACAACATTTACAACACATAATTTGTATTTATAATAAAGACATATCACTGGTACATTATAATATAAGTGTACAGAGACTCTTATTATTACGAAACACATTACTGGCTTATTATATTAAGGTATTCTTTTAAATAATAGAGTTTAAGCATCTTACTTTGGGATCTTTCACATTGGCTTGCATTTTTAATATCGTTGGGTAATTTATTGTATTGCGTGTAAGCTATTTTAAAGATTTTAGTCCATATTTTGTTGAGTGTATTTTTGGTATATCTAGTTTGTTGTGGTTTCTTGTGTTGTATTGGTGTAATTGAATGTGGTGTTAGTATGGGCCGAGTGTTGAGTTGCATGCAAGATAGTATTTGTAATTTCACAGGTGGGAATGGTGTATTATTATTATGAAGTATTTGGGAGTTTCTGTAGATGTCTTTGACTTGTGAGTCCCATGGCAAAATAAAGATATTTCGTAGTGCTCTATTTTGAATGACTTGGATCTCTGAAATCATTTTTTTGGAAGCATTTTTTTATTTGCTTGTGCAATGATAGCAGATTTAGCTAGCAGAGGATTGAGCCCACGACGTCTGGTTGTGAACACGACGCACTTATAGCTACTAACTATAGCTACTAACCGGTCAAGTTATTTAGAATATGACTGACAGGATTGTAAGTAGTAATAATCAATAAACATATGGTATCATAACGAATTCTTCTTGACATGATTGTACCTTTAACTTTGAAACGTTAGAGGCCGCTTTTTTTAATGATAATTCTCTGTAATAGAGAAGTTCTATTAAGGTTGCTTTGTAATCATGTTGGCTAGTAAGGGGAGATATAGTTTAACTAGATTAATTGATCTAGTTAGATTGTACTTCCCCCCTTTATAGCCACGGTGTAAATATTATGCGGCGCGTAAGGTCGGAATGGCGAAAAGCTTGACTTATTAGCGGCACAGATATAGTTAAAACAGATTTGAACCAGGCTTAGGGTCGGTTTTACTATACCAATGCTGAAGCGGCGCATAAGAAAATAATAAGTAACATGGTATAATATATGTCACTATAAAAAATTGTGACGTTTTTAATCCAACTGCGAATAGAGTAGAAATCAATAAAAGAATTAAAAATTACTTTGTATTCACAACTTTAATAATATACACTTATCAACATGTTTCAAAAGCGATGATTTCTTCATCAGGAATATAAAGAATACTATAAAATAATAATGTAAGTATAGATAAATGATAAACATAGAACACAATAATGTAAGAATAAGCAAATTATAAACATAAACAAAAATTGATTAAAGTAGGTCAGTAATTAATCAAAAATGAAACATGCATATATAATAAAGTGGTGAATACAAAGTAATTTTTAATTAATTTATTAATAATGACGCCAGAAAGTGAATACCAATCTTTTGAAGACATTATAAGAGTAGAAATCTTTTATTTAACCTCACAAATTTATAGCTTGGCATTTAATTGTAGATATTTATAATTGTGGAACTAAAAAATCTCATTACTACGGTAACACCAAGCTACTCACTTCATCTTTGAAATTTGTTTTTCACATTCAAATGTTTTTCGCTTATTCGCATTTGACAGTTTGTTAAAAAAAACGCTAAACATAATATTTCACGTATTTAAAAAAATATGTATCTTTTTGATCTGAGAATTTCGTGTTTTATTTATATTTATTTATGTATACATATTTTAGATATTCAAAAAAAATCTCCTTTCCATATAATTATCGTCCTTGCAAAGCTTTAAATTCTTTCTGACGACCTCCGTGGTTGAGTGGTAACGATCCCCGGATACGAATCAGGTTGTTGCGGATTCAAATAGCTGCGTGCGTAAAGAAATTTTATTTGATTTTTTTTGTTATTTCACAATTCATTATTTAAAAACGAAATGTAGTATATTTTTGGCAAGTTTCAGAGTGGTAGATACTTTCAGTATCGACCTGGTGAAAAACCGCAATTCGGAATCGAAAAGTTGTTTGAAATGGCTTTTGCCGTGTTTTGTGATTAGATCTGAATAGCCAGGTACTTCCCCACCTTCCTCTTCCCCGCCTCGCTTCCCTCTCTACTACCTTCAGCCTCACAACATACCCCGATTGGGAATGTCATAGTCTCACTGACTCCAGACGGTTAAGAGCAGCTGGGACTTTTGTGCGGTATTTACATAGTGAAAAAAGTATAAAATTATCTTAGAATATGATGTAGAATCATCTCCTTTTGGAACGTACCACTAATTTATGAACACCGTTTGACTGAAGTAAAAAATATGCCCATTATCCACCTTGGTGACACCATTTAAAACATTTTAAACGGTCGTGGCGCCCTCATTTTTTATCTACTATTAAATGCCAGACTGTAAACAATATTACTACTTCACTTACCTGGCAAAGAAGGTAATTAAATAATTCAGCATAAGCCATAAGGGTAGCAGCCAGACACAGCGTATCAAGTCGTTATCATCCCCACGTGAAGCACACCTTCTCATGAATTAGCCCGTGGGCTGGAGGTATATATAAGGTACGTATATATAGGGAGGGCGGATAGGGCGGCTGGGCGGCGGTCTACGTTTTAATCCCGCCGAAAGTTCCCCGCGGCCGTCGCGGTCCGGAGCCTGCGACAAATTAATTGGCGCACCAACCCTCTCCACTCCCACACACCAATTCACCCCATCTCCCACACATCCCTTGTACCCGCTCATTTTCGCTTTTATCCCCTCGTGTACTAGAATTTATTCATTTATTTAAAATTCCGTTAGTAATATCTTGTTCCAAATTTAGTACCTAAATTATTCAAATAATCCTCCGGTATTTTTGCATGCGTTTTGGTACTAATGCTATATATTTTGTTCTTATGAATGGTTTACAGACGAACGTATTGTGTTTTGTTTTTATAACAACAAAAAATATACTCCTTAACAAGGATATATATTTGATTTTATCAATCTAGCTCTCTAGATACTGACAATGTTTTTTGTTTGGTCATTCGATTGATCAATCTGATCAATCGAATCAGCACTTATCAGTCAAATGTTTTATTGAGTCTGTTCGCCTGTTTCCAAGCTTTTTATCGTTGATCAGCCTAAGGGTTCCCGACCCTTTCATAGACTATAAAATGACATCAAAGTAAAAACTTTCAATGTTAAATTAACATAGACGAGTTCATATTGTATTGAGTTAAGTTTGCCACAAAAAACTACACGTAGAAAGATGGGTTAAATCCCAGGAAGGGATTAATTCCTCTGGATGGAATGGGAGAGGGCACCCGGAATGAGACAATCCAAAGTACTGATTAACGGACCTAACCTCAGACTAACCAGACAACTACTCGATATGGACAGAAACTAACTGAGAGAACTGGTAGGACTACTAACGGGACACTGCCACCTCAGCAGACACATGCAGCTTTTGGGAGTGGAAAACACCAATAAATGCAGGAAATGTGAAGAGGATGAAGATACTCCAATTCACTTATGATGCCAATGTCGCGCCTTGATGGGAAGAAGGCTCGGTTTTTTTTTTGATTTTATGCAAAATCGGAGCTACCTGGGAAGACACATTGTGGAACCAAGAGACATACCCGAATATCCAATGACAACCTCAATGCTGTCCAATCTAAAACCTTCTAATTCACCAGATTTCACCTATACGTGTGTGTGCGTTTTTAAAAGTTTCAAACGGAATGTGAACGTCTTGATCTTGACATGAAAAATATTATACCAAAATATTTACAAATTCTGCCGAAGTAACACGTGGTTTTCTGTCTTTCTACGCTCACGGCGGTTGAAGGGTTATCATCACCCTCCCCCCATCCCCCGTCACCACCATCTCCCTTCCCTCTGAAGCCAGACGCACGACTCAGCAATATAAAACAATGAAGGAGGAACTGAACTTGGTCCGCGGAGCACGGATTTCGGCAGGTACAACACGGTACATCGTAAGCTTCTCAATCAGTTAAGCTGATACTGCCGGAGTTGTAGTCAAAGTTAAGTTGTTGTTATTTTTTTAATTTAATGTAAATCAAATTTAATAATGTTATTATTAAGTTCTGCAAGTATTTTTAGTTGTTATTATTGTGACAGCTGTTTCGGCGTTTAAGGCCATTTTCAAACTGTGGTTAATCCACATTACGACGACTTATTTATATGATTTAATTTACCCCCACTCCTTTAAAAATTTGGATGGATGGGTAATGATTTATTATCGGTAAAACCCATATAAAATTATTAAATTTTGATTATAAAATTTTGAATTAGTTTATTTATAAAAAAACTTACTGGGAAAGGATTATAACTATTTTTCACCATTTTGTAAAATATTTTCATAATTGTATGTATATTTGACGGCCTCCATGGTCGAGGGGTAAGGCTCTCGACTACGAATCCGAAGGTCGCGGGTTCAAATCCCGGCGTGCGCAAGTAAATTTTATTTAATTAATTTGTGCTGTTTCACAATTAATTAACATAAAAATAATATATATATATAGTATATTTGCGCACGTTCTAGAGTGTAAGATACTTTCAGTATCGCCCTGGTGAAAGACCACCTTTCAGAATTGAAACGTTGCTTGAAATGGTTTTAGCCGTGTTTGGTGACCAGATCTGAATAGCCAGGTATTTCCCCACCTTCCTCTACCCCTTCTCCTTCCCCTCCCTAATACCTTCAGCCTCACAACATTCCCCAATTGGGGATGCCATAGTCTCACTGGCTCCAGATGGTTGGGAGCAGTTGAGACTCTTGTGCGATGTTTAATGTAAAAAATATATATATATATTGTATAAAACATACATAGAACGGTCAGAAAAAGACATATTTCTGATATGATTTTGATAAATGCTAAAAGCCCATGTTATTTTAGAAAGTTTATAATTTAAAAAAAATTATCTTTTTTGTTTTTGTTTATCGTATTGCTTAATAATGTTATCATTATTTCGAATTAATATCCCCCTACAACGTCCCTCTCCCACTTAAGAGACGTTACAATATCGATGGATTAGAGTTAAAATGTTGTAACTATAAAAAGACAATATTGTTAGAGAATTGATAAAATTCATATTTTTAACAATGTTAAGTGTAATAATGTTATTTTTATTAAATAAAATCTTATTGCTATCCAACAATAAAACAGTTTATTTTATTTTATTGTAACTGCAAAGTTTTTTTTGTAAATACAACATTTTAACTCCAAGCCATCGATCGATATGTTGCGATTGGTACTTAATATACTGCATCGTTGTTTCCTTTCATTAAGAATATAGGTGATATTGACGTGACTTTGTGAGAAATGTGAAATGAAAGGTTTTTACTGAAATGAGTTAATTTTGTCACTTACTAAGCATTGTTTCTTATCCACTTATATTGAACCCAGTGGCAATGATATTTTCCAACTACGCCAAAACGTAAAGAGCTCACAATAATGCATTATTAGTATTATTTATAACCCGGTACCCGGAATGCTTCATTATTCCAACATTAGCATTTCCGCCAGCCCTGGAGCACATAAACAAAGTTTCTAATAATAATAATCGAAAGGTCACTGCTTTCCCAACTGCCTACATAATAAGTGATAATCGCCTAAGAACAACATCATCAATGTTTAGGGTTTCCATAAATCTTTGTCCAGATTTACCTCCCCGCGACGTCAGCATTTTGCCGCCCAACGAACCAGTGGTGTGCAGCCACATAATATTACTAATGTATCATAAAATATGAAAAAAAAACTAGTATCGAACAAAAAATAGTGTAGTTAAAACTTAACTTGGTTATCATTTATGTTCTGAGTTCCTAAAATAATGTTTTTACTGACTCTAACGTAACGTGTCTGGCATCGGGTGCTTGTCGGAAAGTTGCCATCTTACGGGATTCACCTAACTCTGCAAATTTGGATCGCTGACTTCCTTAAAAGAAGAACTATTCAAACCGCAGTTGACGGTTCCTGTTCCTCTTCGCACCAAATTAATGCAGGCGTACCTCAAGGATCCGTGCTGTCACCAACGCTGTTTTTGTTGCACATAAACGATCTCGTTGAAGTACACCAATACACTGTTACGCTGATGACAGCACCGTTCACGATGGTTTCCCTTTTGATAAGCCCCCCTCCACTATTGACGTGCGAACGGCTCGGGAAGCTTTGAGAATAAAAGTTGACTACCACCTCGAGAAGGTTCGTGCCTGGGTTAGGGCCAACCTGGTCAACTTCAACGTTTCAAAAACCCAAGCGTATCTGATCTCGGCGAAAAAGGTGATCAATAACTGTCTAGTGAAATTCGATGGGAGCACCTTCCTCAAAATAATTCCATTGAAATGCTTGGGGTGATTAGCAGATTCTTCAATAGTGATCAACTGCTAATCCCATAGAAATCTCAAGAACGTTCAATAATTGAATTTGGAAGTCACCTCTGGGTGACGGTAACCGCGATTGAACACCCTTATACAAACTTTTAATACTTTTAACCTTATTAATGTACGGGGTTATTCAAAATGATGGTCTCAATTTCGCACGTTCTCCTCCGGTACACGCGATCGGCCCGGGCTTTTTCCTTTACAGAGACACCCACTTTGCTAAAATTGGTTATACCAACGGCAAATGCTCTTTCTAGTTGAAGTTAATTGTTAAAATAGAGATGAAAGGTGGGCTGCACTACAGTTGTCGACATTTCAAACATTGTTTGATAATGTATCAAAACATGAAGAAATTTCCAGAGCGGGTCTTGCAACTCCACTTCATATTATTTTCTTATTTAAGAGTAGTTTTACATAAACAATAGACCTAAATGGCACAAGTTCAAAAAATATTTTAGTCTTGCATATTGAAATTCGTTATCACGGACCGTACGCTACTGCTTACTAACTATATATATGCCAATATCCTATAGGGCTAAGTCATAAGTTATCTGCATAGATTGCAATGTTAACCGCTTTGCGGAGATTCCGCCATCAAGCCGTTCCGTGACCTTTAATAAATTTCCCCATAAGTTCCGTGGCAGAATTAGTGGAGGCGATTTGTTGTTCGTATTCGAGTAGCAAAATAACGATCTGCAGTATTTAAACACCCCCCGGTACAACAATGAAAAGCATTTCTGGGATGCTCTGGCCTGGCTGAAGAATTTTATTGGAATCAGCACAATTGTCTGTACCTCTGCATATTGTGACTTTTCAATTAATAAGGGCTGAAGTTTTGAAATATACCGAGCAGGGGGTGAAATTATTCCATCTCGGTAATAATAATCGGGATTGTTACGACACATTACTCATTGTGGAATTATTATAGTCACTATAGTTGAAACCAATGGAAAAGTTGTGGTAGCGAAGTTAAAGATTTGTAAAAATAAAATTACATCACAAAAAAAAACACTATGCAATGTTATCGTATTTAATTCGTAGTACTCTATTTTTTGTTTTGAGTAAATCAAATTTAATAATTTTATTTCAAGAGTTTTAATCAATATTTACTTGTGTTACTTAATTTTATTACTACCGGTTTCGACACATCCCGTCATTCACTAGCGTAGTTTACCCAAGAAATACAATAAATTTGATAATGTTATTCTTAAGTTCTACAAGTATTTTAATTTTTTATTATTGTGACAGCTGTTTCGGTGTTCAATTTTCTATCTGTGTTAAGCCCCATTGAGACGATTTGCTGTATGATTTTATTTACCCTCAACCATTTTTATTTTTTTTTGCATTTTAAATGATTCGTTAATATTTTCAGTAAAAAAACAATTTATTTCTTATAGTAGTTAAAATTCTCTATTCTGTGAGTTTTTTTACAATTACACGGGTTTTTACAATTTTCGCTGAGCTTTTAAATGGACTTCTACGAATTAAACACAAAAACAATTATGCTTATATACTTCGATCCAATAAATTGACCAATATTATTACGTGTGACAGCTGTTTAAAAAAAAAATTTTCAACTGCTTTTAATGAATTCAACTAAATCGGTTTTACCGATAATAAATCATTAATTTAAAAAACCCGTCCAAAATAGAATTGGATGGGAGTAAATAAAATCATATAAAAATAAGTCGTCACAATGTGGATTAATCGTAGTTTTAAAATGACCTTCAACGCCGAAACAACTGTTACTATAATAACAACTAAAAATACTTGCAGAAGTCAATAGCAACAATATTAAATTTGATTTACATTAAATTTATAAACTTTATTGTAATATTTAATAATTGATGAAGGCAATATTAACAAATTTCAAATGAAACATGAAACCGAAAAAGACACAAAATAAAAGGTATTAGTCGCATTTGGGAATTGAACCGAGGACCCCTGTCTTTCCAAAGCAACGTTCTACCTCTGAACTAATGAGATCATAATGGTTATTTTTGAACCTTGAAAAACTTTAAATTAAAATGTGTTTATAAATGAATTAAATATTGTACTTTGTATTCACCACTTTATTAATATAAAGATATCTACATGTTTCGAAAGCGATGCTTTCTGCATCAGGTGTAATACTAAAAATAATAATGTCAAGTATAGACATATGATAAAAATTAGAACACAATAGACAAATTATAAACATGAACAAAAATTGATTAAAGTGAAAACCAATCTTTTGAAGAAATTATAAAACGTATTTCCACGAAAATTAATTTATCTTGAACATTCTATTTAACTTGAACAAATATTTTTTTTTCATTTGATTTTTTTTTTAAATCTCCATAAAAGCAACAAGAACCGAAGGTATGTCACTGCACACCAATGCGATCTATTTCTCTAATTTTGTTTTTATATATCTAACGTCATTGAAGTGCGATTAAATTCCGGGCACCTGTTCACACTGCCGGCCATTAATTCAAAGTCGGCCTTTGTATGAATAAATCTTAAACAATGGTACAACTATAGCCGTTTAGCAGAGCATTGTTGTTAGCGGTAAATCATCGACGGGAATTCGGGAGTCGGGAGTCGGGAGTCGCAGAGTCGCAGAATGAATGGCTGCGGCCGGCGGGTATTCCCGTCCCTAGTCCCCCACTGGGCGGAGTCATTCTGACCAACTACTAACTATCCCGAGTACTCGTGCATACCATTTATCCTAATAGGCATTCCACCACTGGGTACTATATATTAATTTATTATTTATTTTAAGAGAGATAATAATTTTATCGATAATAAATCATTATTTTTAAAAACCGGTCCAAATTAGAATGGGGTGGGAGTGAATAAAATCATATAAATAAGTCGTCACAATGTGGATTAACCGCAGTTTGAAAATGGCTTTGAACGCCGAAACAGCCGTCACAATAATAAAAACTTAAAATACTTGCAAAAATTAATAATAACATTATTAAATTTGATTTCAATTAATTTAAAAATAAATAAATTAAACACAAAAACAATTAATAATTTTTTTTTGTATTTTTTAGTATCATATCTTATCTTTTTGTATTTGTCCTTACAATATTTTTATCTTTTGTTATATTTTGATACACATATTATAACTCGTGAGATTGTACAACCCTCCATGAGATCTGGAATAAACAGTAAAAAAAAGAACTATGACAGTGTAGTAAAGTTGGATCCATAAAAAGGTCCATGTTTTTCGAGTCTGAGGTCTGTCTCTATACTGGATACGTCTCTTCAGGAGAGTGTCGTGACTGAAGTTATACCTTTAGTCCAAAGGTTTTCCTGGGTGTGAGGAAAATGGCAAATAAGAAATAAAATTATGTAAACAGAGATAATAATTTCGGATGAAAACAAAGCCTTGATTGCGGTACCTTTTAAACATAAGGACATTGTCCTTATCTTTAGGGTTAAAGACATTTTGCTTACCTGCGATTCTGAATACATATCATAATAATATAATTTTGAAGGCGTTTGTGGTTTAATTATCATAGTATTATTAAAATTTGTGCATCATAAATACTGAACACGTTGTGTCGGACGTCTTGCCGCCTCTTTGATTGATAAATATTCTTGTAATTTGTAAGGGAGTCGAATCGAATAATAAATATTGTTTTGCTATTCGTAAACGATTCCGACTCCCGACGCCTATGTTAATGTATGTAACGGGCGATCTGACGAGCGTGTTCTCACTGACCGCTCAGACTTAAATGGCTTGAATAAAAACGTTAGAGCAGCGCGGCGGTGGGAAAAAGAAGGACTTGTCGAATATGCGCAGGACACGGGGGGTCTGCGTGTAGTAGACCGCCTTAAGTAGCCTGCGTAAACCAGTTTGAGAGAGTTAGCATTCGACCGCCAGCCTGACAAGATCTTCTCTCTCCACTGCCCGCTCTGACTTCTCATCTACCCGCCTTCTTTTATTCTGACCACCGCCTACCTTGGACCCCCCATCGGACTACTGCCTCGGACTGGATCCAAATAAGCAACGTCACACAGTCAAGGCCCGCAAAATTCGTAAATAAGGGTCTTGTCGTGAGTACCGTTCCTCCTTGCAGAGGGAACGGTAGGAGTGCTACCTCCCCTCCCTGCCCCGCTCCACAGACTGGGATCAGCCGCCTCATACAGTTCCTTTGTGTGCCAGATTACGTCTGGTACATACGTTTTATTTATTATTACTTACTTTAGACTTTAAGTTTATTGTAATTTTTAGAATTTATATATATTACTTTTATCTGACATTTTGAGATTTTTGGGGTAGGTACATTACAAGCATCGCAATTTCGTTAATTCGGTTAACTTAATATCATTACTATACGACAAATGACTCACTAATAATGTATAAAGTCAATACTTATGATAATATTGAGGTTTAGTTTGATAAAAACTACACAAATATCGATATTTTTGTCATATTTTGTTGATAAGAATGTCATTCGCTAAATGACAGCTGTCATCCAAGAGAAACAGAACCGCAGTTAAGCAAAAAATTTCTTAAAAGAACAGAAATCAGGCCCCTAGTAGTAAATACTAGCTAAAACAAAACAAATTTAAACGCAACAAATTATTATTTTTTAAATATCTTATAACGACATTATACTGACATGTATTTATTTTCAGTCAGACATTGTTTAAATATGGAATCAGGTATGTCGAATGGCATTAAAATAAAACTACGAAATTCCACTTCTGCCAACTATGCCATATCTGACATGATCTCATTGAATAGTTTAACAATTCTGAACGTCGGTGATGGTTAGGGGACTGTTAAAATTCTTTATGCCCCAACTTGTGAAACTGTTAACCATACGTTATCATGCAATATAACTATTT
Organism: Halesus radiatus; assembly: GCA_022606495.2. Taxonomy (NCBI): domain Eukaryota; kingdom Metazoa; phylum Arthropoda; class Insecta; order Trichoptera; family Limnephilidae; genus Halesus; species Halesus radiatus. The sequence goes on from JAHDVE020000104.1 coordinate 87,403, forward strand.
TATCCAACAGAACTATTTCAAGTTCTATAATAGCTATCTCTGGAAATTAGAAATGTCTAAGTCAAATCTATTTGCTTTTGAAAATTTCCTTAAAAGCATGCCTTATTAATTTTTTTTCAATCATTATTGTCATGGAACCAAAAAAATAAATTAAAAATATATTTATATAGGAACTAACGTATAATCCTAAGGTACATTTAATTGATATAATCATTATGTGATCTAACTAAAGATTTCTGATATAAAAGCAATGATGATTGAAATCAATAAATAAATTATATAATGCATGTTTTTAAGGATATTTTCAGAAGCAAGTAGATTTGACTTCCACGGTTCCATGAAAGTTGATCCCCCGACAGTTGACATTTACTCATATTTTATGCAGATAGGAACGTGTATTTTCCCAAAGCCGAGTGCATATAAAAGTATGTCGTATTTTGTTATTCGTCCGTATATCCTCACGGCGACTCTTCATTATTATTAGTAAACGTATTACATGTAGCGGATTTCCAGGAAAGACGCCTGCAGATACAAGTATATCGACTTTTGTTAAAACCACACTTAACATGTCTAAATAATGACGGGTTATCCGAATTTGCCAACCATCTCTTAGAAACCGACCACACATTCAATAAAAATACAAGTAATAGTTCACTGCATAAAAATGGAATAGGCATTCGACTAGATAACTTAGAAGCGTTAGAAATAAGGAAAGCCAAAAACACTAATAGTAGACCCATAAATAATGAAATAAATTTAAATAAAAGTCCAATTCTTAAATTATTCCCAATAAACAAAGTGCACACCCTTCCCAGCCAGGTACCTGCTGATCTCCCATCCTTGGCCCCCCACTCGCCTGTTTTTATCAATCTATATCACATGTGTATCTTAGTTCATAGTTTAGTTGTATACTGCCCTGAAGAAGTTACGGCAGTAGCGAAACCCGGTCGGCAAAAGTATAAATGAAAGTGATGTAAACAAAGTTATTGTTTTATTTTTTAAATTAAAATTATTCTTATTTATTATATTAATAATGACACCACAAAATAATGACACTTCTTTCCAAGAAAAAATATTTTAACTTCGTTATGGGGTAAACATTGTCATAGGTATTTTGTTATTTATTATTTTGTAGTTAATGTAATACCTGTTCTACCGGAAATGTCTTTCCGGAATATGTAATACGGAAGTTGCTTACAATAATTCAGAAACACGCTTTCAAGCATGCGAAATTTACCCGTAACTTGAAAATTCAATTTTGAACGACAAGTTAATCATAGAAGCTTTCCGGTAGTTTCATGACCCAAAATAAAGTTTTTTATTGGTATACTTCATATGTAATAGAATTCAATATGTATCTATCCTGTTTAAAGACTATCTCAGTTACAAAAATCCTAGATCATTACAGTGAAAAGAGAAAAAACTTGTCGTTATCATTGCGTCAAGAAAATAAAAATATTATTGTTTGCTTAGGACACCAAATTTTATATTTCAACTCATCCCAGTATTATGTTAAAATCACACACCGTTTTCTTCACTTACGGGAAAAAAAGTTGAGTAAACGATATGGCTCTTTAGGAATCAACGTTAGGAGAATTTTGTGTTGATGAATTCCTGTAAGTTAAGGGCATTCAACTAGCTGGTGTGTACCCGGCCTTGATCGTGATTTTTCATTTTTTTTGGTCTAAAGTTATGAATTCTTGCTTGTCATGTGGGTGCCATAATTGATTTGACAGCGATAGTAACTATCTCCAAACAAAAAAAAACATTAATTAAACAGAATTTTTTATTTCATTCCAAACATTTATTCTGTCAAAATGTACGAGTATCTTAATAATAAAGTTCTTACGTAGGTACCTACTTGTGTTTTCTATTTTGAAAATATTTTATCCGAACAAATTTTCTTCTTTTGAATATGTAAACTGTGGCTAACCAGAGTGGTATATCTATGGGCTAACCTCAATACATAACCTTTTTCATATTGATTTTAAAACGTTTTAGCTAGAGTTTTACATATTGGATTTCATTCAAACTACTCTCTAAAACTTCCCGGCACTAATAATAACAAACTGTGCTATTTTCAGCAAAACCGGTCAAGTGAATTGAGGAAACACAGATAGACAAACATTAATTTTAATATATATTTACGTCTTCGGCTCTGTATTTAATGAAGCGACTTTCCAATGGTTAATAGGAGTTGATTTATTTGCATAACGATTATGAAAGCTTATGATTAAATTTACACGGTATAAATAAGAACACGAGATAACAAGTAATATGAATTGATCACGGAACAAAGAGAGATATTCTAATCTGGCCGAACTACAGAGAGGGAATTATGATAATAATAATAGTAAATGTTTATAGCGCAGTTTTGTAAAGGTTCACACCTCAAATGCGCTATACGCTAATTCGCTCTGTTTGCCTGTTTCGAAGCATTTTTTATCCTAAATTTTCTATGGAGGATTCCGTCCACTATAAAATAGTTCCCCCCCACTTTCATACACGATAAAATAGTAACCGCCCACCCTTAATACAATAAAGCGACATCAAAGTAAAAACTTTCAGTGTAAAATTAACATAGATGAGTTAATATTGTATTTATGATGAATACATATCATTTGTTTTAAATACGAACAAATAAACCTACCTTTTATGCTTCACAAACGTGTGTGTTAAAAATATATTGAAAATAAAGTGCTGCCTTGACTTTTGCTAATGCAGCAAAAGCACATTACTTGTTTCGTACATTTCATATTAATTTTTTTCTGTTTCTCGTCCGCGAAAAAAAACAGGACAAAACGTAGCATATGATAAGTAAAATAAATTAGATTCTCTTCAGTTTTATATATTTCGGAAATAAATCTTTGTCATTCAATATTTGATTCACGTAAAATAGATCGTAAAATAATAATGACATTTGACGTTTCAGTGACGGTTGTTTACACTTTTTTTGTAATTAGTCCTCTGCTGAGGGGAACTTAATCCACAAAAATCTCTATCCTAAATTGATCTTAAATTTAATTGAGAATTTCGTTGGGAAGAGCGTATTTGTGCATATGAACAGTGTTGAGATAAAATTTCGGCTCAACAGTTGCTCGTAAGGGTTGGGAAGAACGGCCGTTAAATGTAATTTAGAATACTATATAACAATTTAGAATATACTAGGGGTATAAATAATCAATGTAAAGAACAAATAACAAACGAGCAAGAAAATCTACACTCAATAACACAACCTAATATAATTATAAAATAATTTATTTACTATAATTAATCAAATTAAAATATTCGTGAACAGCAGACTTAATTAGATAAATATTTTAGAAATTTTGTAACAATTTAGTATAAGCTAAAGGTGTAAATAATCAAATATAATGTAGGTATAACAAAAGAGTAAGAAAATATTTTATGACATTATGTACATGGTTTTTACTGGATACAAATGGCATTGAATAACAGGTGGGGAGGAAACCGAAACTAAATATGTTATGGTGGATCAAAGGAAAAAAATTGCTTGAATTTTGTTTATACCTACATGAAGTTAAATTTTATGTTATATAGGATTTTTTAAACAATTTGGTTTTCAAGACCCACTTGAACGCTGCTGCATTCTGGATGTTAAAAATATTTAGGATAAGTGAATGATTTTATTAGGGAAAACTGGCCACTGTATAGGAAACGTAGATGTCACTAGTGTCGCCGTTCTTCAGGTAATTGAAGACTGTCGAAACAGTAAATCTTAATAGCTAGTTCAGTAGGTAGAATCAGGTAGCCACAGCGCTATGTCTAAGTTGAAGGGAATATTAATATTGTAAAGCTCCATAGCTTATGATGGTAATGACGATGATAGAAAGAAAAAAAATACCATGTGTAGGCAAGGTATGACACCTACATATTTAATATTTTGTAATAAAATTTCTTTAAATTCATTTGTAGAGTTAGGGTGGGTTTTTACTTCTCCAATAATAATTGTACTACGCTTTTTAAATTTTGTATTATTTTGAAGATATAATTAATATTTTACCCGATTAACATTGAAGAAATTTACTTAGTAGGTACACCAAACCACCCCTTACTTGCACTTAAAAGCTCTATAGTAGGAACATTTTCCCATCAATTATGAAATCGCGAAGAACCGTAATTCTCCGCAGCGTTTACACCGCTTTCCCTGCAAAGCGCAGCAATGGGCAGAGGTGACGGGATTCTGGTCCACAGAGGACGGAGACTGCTTGTAGCTAGGCCGGTTTGTAGCGCGTTACAGGAGATAAAGTGAATTACAAAGCTTTTAGCATAACGTTTGTCTATGCTCCGGGACATACTATTTTCCCGTCGTACTTAGGGCGGGAGGGGGTGTGACAATACGGGGTAGCTGGGGTAGGGGTGAGAGGTACCGTGTAATTTGAACTCTTCCATTTTCATAACTTCCTGCTTTTAAAACAGTGACATTTGTTTGGATTTAGTGTTGAGTTTTGGATGAAGTTGATACGTTGCATTTCTTCGCAGGAAAGCAATACTGCTGTAACCACCACTACCCACGAAAACGCTTTGTATACACCATTTCACATGGTTTTTTTTTGACCGTTGCTCTACAATGTAAAATAAAACCTTTACGACGTTGGAAAAACTCATCTTTTTACAATGTATTTTTTTTAATTCATATAATAAGCCTCAAAGTCCTATTTTTTTTTACATGGCCTTTAGAGCAATATTGCTTTCCTGCGACGATTTATAAAGGAAGGGTTAATTCGGCGTAAGAAATGCATTTGTTCTTTTCAAGTAATTTTTAATATGTTTTGAATAATAATAAATATCTTGCAAATAATACGATATTGCCCTTTCAATATCGATGAACTAAATCGTACAATAGGTGAGGGAAGTATTGTCGTTATTTTTCATGTTTATTTATTACTTTGAACAGACTGTTTAGGGGACAAGCTGCGGTACATGTCGTGACAAATATTTTTTTTACAGTAATTCCACACAGGTGGTCCCGGGGGAAATAATTTCCAACAAGGCCTATATCATCTTTGAGGATACTATGTGGGGGGTCTTTTAGAGGATAGGAAGGAGTGAACCTGGGTCTTGAAAAGAAAAATGAGGAAACACAGAGGCCGGCAGATCATTCCACAGCAGAGCTGTTGAACACAAGAACGAGTCGTAGTAGCGACCCGTTCTTATATGACAAATGTCAAGCGTGCGCAAATGTTGGGCGCGCGTTTGACATGTTTCTCTTCTGTACACCGATGCCGAAAGAATCAACAATGCTAGTTCCTCAGAGCATCATCCATTAAAATACCATCAGAACAAGGACAGCATTCCCACCTGACGTCTGTGATCCAAAGATTGCAATCCGTTTGTTAAGATAAACGAATCTATCAAGCGGACCGCCCATTTCTGCACAGAATCAATGGTTTTTTAAAGATATTTTAGGGCTTCTGACCAGAGGTGGCTGCCAAATTCTACAGTGGGGCGCACTTGTGATTTGTACAGGGTCAGTTGTATACTATTAAAGTATCTGCGGGCCCTGTACAATACGCCCAGCTTCTGAGAGGCTAACTTTACTCTTTTTTCGATGGAGCCCCCATACCTGAGCTGGTTACTTAGGGTTACACCAAGATATCAATGGAAGGCTTGTTGGGAAGTTTGCTACGGTGCATGTTGCGTGGAACATCTAGGAATAATACCGCGGGACATTTCACTTTTACACACCAGTAAGTTCTTGAAGAGATGTCGCTCGAAGGGGTTATGTAGATCAGTGCTGCACTATCAAGTTTCCCCGCACTGCTGAATGTTGAGCTGCACGACACGCATCCGTCTACACTTATCAACATCTGGCGCGAGACTTTTGTGTTGTGCTCCTCTTGACAAAATTTGCCGCGACACGCAAACTCCATGTTGCGCGTCATGTTGGGGGACATTTTTTATCCTCTAGTAAATACTTGGCTTAAGGATATCCACTTAAATTCTGTTCTATTAATAATATATTTTTTAAAGTGAATACCGCATATAGTCAAAACTGTCAGAGGTCAGTAGGAATATTGTTTCCCCACTTGAGGAATGTTATGATGCTGAAGGGAGTAGGAAAAAAAGGAGACCAGAAGGGGGAAGGTTTTTAGAAGTAATTACACATAAAATTGATTTATTTATTTAAAACCGTTGAAAACACCGTGCTATTAAAAAAAATGCTTGTTTTTATTCATATATGTTATACAGCCCCGAAGAATGCACCGCTGCATCTGAAACTAGTAGACAGAAAACTTTATTTAAGTTTTAATTCACAAATGATTCATGCACAATTTTTAAATTAATAAAAATTAATTAAGGCGTTTTATAAAATATAAGGCAAAATGTCCCGATAAACTACTTTTTAGTAGTTTGTCTAACGGGAGCTTGTTATTCAAAACCTTATTCTAAATTTATAGTTTAGGTTAATTTACAAAATATGTAAATCTGTATAAAATAAAAACAAATGTAACAAACTTAAAACATAAACATTTCGTAAGAATCTTTCTCAAAAATATTTCTACATTTTTTTTAAAAATATATACAAATAGAATAAAACCATAAATGACAACAATAATTCGTAAATAAAATAATATTTCCTCATTGTCAAATATTTTATTTCAGCTAGCCAAGTTTTCCGATAAAAATTACGTGATGAATTGGGGTAGCCATAGCTCAGTTGGCATAGAGAGCAGGTTCCGGATAGACCGTGATGTCCTAGATTCGCATCCCAGCTGCTATCGTTATCTTTTTCTTTTCTGTGTCTTTTCGGTTTCCTGTTTGGATTGTTGTTAATATAATCTTCAATGATTGAAAACTATATTAAAATGCGGTTTATAAGCTTCAATAAGTTATTCAAATTTTTATATTATTAATTTATTTATCTAATTCAAAAAATGTTTTACAGTAAGAACACTTTGATTGTCCAACAGGGAAATACCTGGCAAGTCAGTCATCACCAAACACGGCTAAAAGCCATTTCAAGCAACGTTTCAATTCTGAATGGTGGTCTTTCACCAGGGCGATACTAAGAGAATCTTCCACTCTGGAAAGTGCCCAAATATCCTACATATTATTTATTGTAAATGAATTAATTGTGAAACGGCACAAATTAATTAAATAAAACTAACTTGCGCACGTCGGGATTTGAACCCGCGACCTTCGGATTCGTAGTCGAGAGCCTTACCCCTCGACCATGGAGGCCGTCAAAATTGGCCATGCAGTTAGATGGTTAATGGGTATTGCTATTTAAAAAATGTATTTTATATTTCGTATCAAGACCTACACATTCATCACAGGTGGTATTTGTTATTAAGCAAGTTTAAAACTGTAGAAATTTACTTAATAGGTACACTAAACCACTTCTTACTTGCACTTAGAAGCCTGATAATTTTCCATCAATTATGAAATCGTGATTAACCATGATTAATTATTTCAATAATGAAGTCATCGACCCGTATTTTTACGTTCTGACTCATCGGCGATGTTTTATTATTAAAGTGACAGACAAGTGTTTTAATCAAACTCATAAAACATATCTGCCCATTGTACTCAAATACAATATATCTCGGTGATAAATAATTATTGAGTCTGCTAAAAATAAAACAGAGCTCTGTGTGATTAAGCTTTAATTCAACAAACTATACTGTACTATAAACCAATCAGTCGTGATTAATACGGTATAGATAAACACTCAAAGGACTTCTAAATACTGCCTACACAACGACTGCCTATACGATATACGTGGCGTGTATGGAAACTACGTGGACTTAGTGGATTTGACTCATGAGTCTGATAAAGGTACCGCCAGCAATGAGACATGGACACGGATCCGTTAATAGGAATGAACTGTCTGAAAGGAATAGCATGTTATTCGGGAATAAGGCATTAGTCAAAATACACGAAAACAGCACAGCGTGAGACGCCCGAGAATAGAGAGCAGTCTTGTGCTTTAAGCTCTAAGCTTGTTACGCTAAACTTTTACAGATTAGGGGAAACTGAAAACTGCTCCGCTTTGCAATTAGATGCCCGTGTTCTTTTGATGCATCAGTCAGTGCAAATTAGCATTATATCCACTGAAGCACTGAAGTGATTTACCGACAGAATTGTGTTGCGGGCGAGCTCGTGTGCCCGCTTCAAAAAGTAAATAAAACATAGAGATGCAAGGGGAATAAACCCAAATAAGGGGGGCAAGGGTTGAGCTAGGCGAGCCGAAAATTTATGTAAAGTAGCAAATAAGTAAAAAAGGCTCGGCTTGTTTACAAAAACAGTAACTTTTGTTAGAGTATTCTATTTTTGAAACTGACAATTCGTGTTGGAATTTCATTATAATTTGTTAAAAACTTTTTGCCACTATTATGATTTTTATACTTAACCGGTTTCAGCCTATCACGGCCATACTTCATCAACATTTTGTCATGTATTCCCACCCCTGATACTTTAAAAATTGTATGCGTACCGTAGTTTAGGAAACATTTGTCCTAGTCTGAACGTGGTCAGCGGTAAATTCGAACAAATAATCTATTATATTGGACGGCTTAAAAGTCGAATAAATTGGCGACATCGGTTTTCTTTCTAGTTAGTGTATATCGCACTTCTAGGGACACCATTTTAGTTCTCGTATGCTAGTTCAAATGTGGGATATAATTATTTATTTTATTTTATTGATCTGAGAGAGGTTGCGCAACTAACAATGTGAGCACTCGTAACCCGGTCCCTTTGATAAATTTCACCAAGATTGTCATTGGATTTCCATAGTATGTCTTCCCAGGCAGCTGACCCTTCTTCCCATCAAGGCGGGACATTGGCACCATAGGTGAATTGGAGGCTCTTCTCGTTTCCTACAACTATCGGTGTTTTCTATTCCCAACAGCTATGCGTGTCTCCTGAGGTTGCAGTGTCCCGTTAGGAGTCCTACCAATTATTTGAGTGAGTTTCTTTCCATATCAAGTAGTTGCCTGGTTCGTCTGGGGTTCGGTCCATTTATGACTTTTAGACAAATAAATTTGCAATATTTCTCTCTAAAATTATTTAACATCCTCGCTCTCGCAAAAAAAACATTACAAGATTAACTGACTTCAAAAGAGTCATTATGACAAGGGTTGTGGACACTGAGAGGAATAATATTTTCTTCTTGATTTAAGAGTTTTTATTCTATTATTTCTTTATAATTTTCCTCTCGTATTTTTTGTTTTGTTTTTAACGCCTCGATGGGCTTTTCAAATTTTAACATTTAAAAGATTTTGTGTACAGAAAGAAAAAAGAAAGGTTTTAAGTTAACAAAATAAGAACATGTTACATAGTAGGTATATAAGTGTAACATTTTTATGATATATATGTATGTATAATAATGTATAAGTGTGTGACACAGAGAAGTTATGAAGGATTTATCTTGCTACCTATATGTAATATTTACATTTAAATTCACTCTATAAATGTATATATAATTCCCCTTGAAAGAAGGGTGAATGCAAGAAACTCCATAAACGGAGTTTCAAAAAATTTCTCCAAAAAAAGCGACGCTAGCAGTCCACAATGGAGTTCTGATACCATCCCCGATGTATATTTTTGGGGCAGAGGGAGGATGGAAGTATACTGAATGCTGTAGAAATAAAATCTCTGAGCCGAATGTTTGGTAAAACAACGTGTGAAAAATGTTTAGATTCATGCAAGTCTGATGTAAGTGTAATGAGTAATATTAAGAAAGGATGCTTAGGGTATGTTAAGCAAAGAAACGAAGAAAGTAGTGTAAGCGGAATATTTGACGTGAATGTGAATGGAAGAAGAATCGGAGACGCCCGATGAAGAAATGCCATGTTCAAGTGAATCAAATACTTGAGTCGGGCCATGTCACAAGTTGGAATAACAGAAGAGAATGTATAAATGTAAATGAAGCAAGAGGTGCACACCAAGATCGAGTTGTTTGGCGATCCATCCAATCTGACCACCCCTGCGGGGAAACGGCGTGATGGTTAGTTTGTTTGTTATAATTCCTACACAAATGTATGTACAACGTGACCTTAGAACGGGACTCCAGTAATGACAATGTTTTTTCAAATATATATAAACAATACCTTGTAATAAATAAAAAAGTAAATAAATAAATGAATGTAATTAGGTATTGATAAAATAAAATTCATTTAAATTTCCCATACTTTTAAATGCGTATAAAACACTTTTAACTATTTGTGTTAAAATCTGAAACAAAGGCATGTTTCGTTCTCTAGTGTCCGAAATAAATAAACCGTTTTCATAATTTAACGGCCCTTCAACATTCTCAGAGTATTCCAATTATCCTTCAAAACTTGGCAGCAAATAATATTTAGTTGTGTTTTTTCCGTGTCAGTCTCACACCAATAAAAATAGGATTCCCGAGTTTTCATTAAATACGCCATAACACGGCGCCGGTCAGTCGCGGCGATTGGTATTTCAATATGACCGATAACGAGATGACCATTATCAGATTCCGACTTCCATAATGAGAGAAGAGCCCCCTTTCCACTGGCCAGGGTTCCATGCCCAGATGCTCCGAATATTTCACTTCAATTCATACATTCCAATAATAAACATGTACGCCGCACGGTAGTTCTTCCCAGACTTTCAGAGGTTCGGGGGTCACGCGTCACGATGCGTTTCCATCGAACTACTCGTATATTGGTGTCTGTTGTATTTAGATTCTCTTTGTTCTAACATAATTTAGACATTTCGCTTACAACTTTAAAACAATTTAGAAAATTCGCCATCATTAAAAACGGGGAACATACATATTTCAACTGTAAGTACCTCACAGAATAAAGAATTTTAATTATCATAATTATTTTCTGAGTAAGTTGGTTTTTACTGAAAATATTAATATGTCCTTTAAAATACTCCAAAAATATTTTTTTTGTAGGGGTAAATAAAATCATATAATTGAGGCATCTCAACGTGGCCTAACCGCACTTTGAAAATGGCTTTGAACGCCGAAAACACAAAAATAAAAAAAAGTTAAATGCTTGCAAAACTTACTAATGTCATTCAGCGGAATTCTATCAATTAAGCACAATATAATAACCATTTGTTTCGAAACATGTAAATGTTTATTTATTCAGTAGTCGTTATAATTTTTTTTTAAAAATTTAATTAAGAATTTGCGTTTATTGAATTTATATACTCGCATTTACAATTAATCAAACAAAAATGGTCCGCTGGCTAATTGATTAAAGCAAACCCCGGCAGGCTTATATCCCGAGTTATTAAAAAATGTTTTTTTTTTTTTAATTTCTATTTTTTTCGGAAGAGTTACGTTCATTTTTAAAGTTATTTTATACTGCCTTATGAACCCACTTATTTTTAAAACTTTTTTTTTTATTTTGTAACTTTTTTTTAGGTAACCAGCAAAAGGGTGAATGAAAATTATGACGTATAGTAATTAGTCAACACTCCCTAATCTACAGTGATTACTATACGCCTATTATTGGTCGAGGGGTAAGGATCTCGACTACGAATCCGAAGATCGCGGGTTCAAATCCCGGCGTGCGCAACTAAATTTAATTTAATTAATTTGTGCTGTTTCACAATTAATTCATTTAAAAATAATATATCGTATATTTACACACGTTCCACAGTGGAAGATACTCTCAGTATCGCCCTGGTGAAAGACCACCATTCAAAATTGAAACGTTGCTTGAAATGGCTTTTAGCGATGTTTGGTGACCAGATCTGAATTGCCAGGTATTTCCCCACCTTCCTCTTCCCCCTCTCCTTCCCCTTCCCAGTGCCTTCAGCCTTACAACATTCCACAATTGGGAATGCCATAGTCTCACTGGCTCCAGACGGTTGGCAGCAGTTGGGACTCTTGTGCGGTATTCATATAAAAAATCAAAAAAATCGACCAGTGTTTACTCAAATATGCACACTAAGATATATTTCGAGAATTCGGGAAATTGGTTTCCTCTTTCTTCGAGCTAGCTCTAATTTATACCGCTCCAAAAAGGGACACATTCTCATACAATGTCCGTTTAACAATAAAGTCCACAAAATCCTTAGAATTAATCTGCTCTAAAGCGCATCGCGTGTCCTGGCTAGACTACTAACTGCTTACTGCTGTGTTAACGGAATTATTAACTGCGCGCTGAAAAGTGGACACAATTCCTCACTCAACCACTTCCACCGGTCACCTCGCATCCCCTACATCCCACACCCATACCCCGAATCCTACACCCCACATCCCACATTGTTCTTCAACTTCCTTCCTGCTATTTCAGAGGAACTAAAGCTGCTGGTAATTTAAGGACACGAGACCGTTTTAAGGGAAATGTAACTCTGAGTTCCATTTTCTGTCGAACTCTATTTTAAAGTGTGGCAGGAAGTTCAGTGTGTGATTAATTAATGATTTTATCGTTATTTCTGTATTTAACTTTAAGCATAATAAAACGAGACGATTTAAAATATTTCGTTTTGTATTAGAGTGTCTTCTTTCAATGGAAGAACCGGTCGTTAAATTTATGAAATTGCATGGATGCATTAAATGCTTTATTTGTCAGAAAGTTTGTAGAAAGAAGCTGATCATAATATCTTGATGTAAATCAATCTTATAAACTATTGCATATAGCTAAAACTTTGTGATTGTTCATCATAAAAATAAGTATATGTATTTAATTATGACAATCAAATGAAAAATGCAATAATCGAACACTCAATATTTTGACTCAAAGTCAAATGCGCAAATCAATATGCTTTAACGGGGAGAGGGACGTCGGAGAGTTATTATTTATTAATTCAAAATAATGATAGTATTATTACGCAATACGATAAACATAATGTTTTTAAATAGAAAAATATTTATTAAATATTTTATAAATTTAAATAGGCTTATCATTTATCAAAATATATCCAGAAATATTACTTTTTCTGACCGTCCCATTGTATGTTTTACAAAATATTTAAAATACGAATATGATTTTTAAACTGGAGAAAAGCATGTTTAATCATTTAGCGGCGTAAAGAAAGTATATTTTTTAATTAATTAATTAAAATTTAATTATATTTTTACACAAAAAAAATCTTCCACGTTTAAATTTCTCCAAGCAGGAGCGTGTTAGGGGTCGACGAAACGATAAATGATTAAACATACTAAATACATACTAATAAATAACAATCACCATACAAATGTAGAGCAAAACTATAAAAAATATAGGTGCATGCATGTTGTGATCAATGTACACAAGTTGGAAAAAATATTTTTTTTAAACTTGAAAACAGCATAACAGTTTTGTTACAGAGATACTAGAGTCCAATTACGTAATATCGATTTAAATAATATTATAAAAATATCAGAATATCAGCGAGTATTAAACAAATTGAGAGAAAAAAAACAGCAGTACAGTTTTTTTTTATAGTGAGGATAGACTTAATATAATAGTAACACTTGAATAATTTTAAAGATACCCGCAGCTGTTAAAGACATATGCACTCAAGGAGACCATCATATTTGTTCAATAGAAAACCATACTTAAAAGCATTTTAAAATGTACTCCTCAGATGTACAATATCGATATCAGCGATATGGTCATTCAGTAAAAAAATATACGAACATTAGGATGAAGCTTCCTTTACACAATTCTTTTTTTCATAAGGATCCCCATAAGGAAACCGTATCAGGAACCATAGTGAAACTCTTTGCTTTACAGTACACGATCATGATTTTCATATTTCGTACATTGCAGATATCATAGTTGCCATTAAAGGAGAAATAATATTTTGGGACGGTATTCCATTAACGAAAAATGGCAACACCTTCACAAAATGTCATTTTTTTTAAATATACGTGAAATTCACAATTCCGGACAGAAACACGCGTTCACAATCATTTTAAACACGCTTTAAACCGCGCATTAAACTGTGGCAATAAAAATCATCAAAAAATATTTTAAATTACTCTGCCGAACGGCAATAAACACATTATTGTATTAAATAAAACAAATACTTTGTTGTAAATCACGAATATATATTATTTTTCGCCAACCGCTTTCTCTCAGCTCAACCTTCGTCAGGGCAAATATAATAACTAAAGAGTAATACAGAGTTATCGGTTATATATAGTAATAGAATATAATAGGGTGAAATAGAGAGAAAACAAAAGAGAGAGAAAAGAGAACAAACTATTGGAGAGAGACAACAATAGAAAAGTATTATGTGAAAAAGGGAGACAACATTAACATATATTATAAATAATAGATAGTAAATACAATAGTGTAATGGGAACATTAAAAAAAACTTATTGTTGTCTTCTTATCAATATATTAAGTATAAAAATAAATAACAATGACAGACGACGTATGATCAAATAATGTCCGCCAGTACGAAAATCGGGACCAAAAATCAGAAAATCAGAAAATAGGTCCTAATTTTCATCCCGACTCCATAGACAAAGACAACCTATACGCAATCTGGACGAAAAAAGTATCGTCTAAAACCTACTTAAGACAGCTCCTTAGTACACGCAAAGTTCTCTGTTTTGAGAATATTCAATGCATTATCATGTAAATATATCAAGTAAATTTAAAAGTTGCTTTTTGAGTACATCAACGGACAAAACCGTCAAGGTCGTCCTACCAACTGAGTATAAAACCTTTTTAAGTGTTGATCTATCGCGATTCAAAAGACAATTAATATTCAAATTTTGCATAAGATCTTTCCACTCTTAGGCCCCATACAGGTCTACAAAAATTGATATATTAAAAAAGTATTAAAATTTGTCATTACTGTGGGCACACAGACACACTCAAAACACTTTTATATAGGTTTATCGCTTTTGTGGCTTTACCCCTTCGGTACCATAATCGTCTGCCCAGATTTCCGGTACGGTCGCTACGCTACTTACACGTATTTATATACAGGGTGTTAAAAGAGGTACCTTACTTATTTTAACCAGTAATTCCCTAACCTTATTTGGAGTAAAATAATTCAATGAAATTTTGGTCTACGGCGACATTAAAAAAAATAAATTTTATCCACCTAAAATACCAAAAAATCAGGAGGTATTGGATAGTTGGAATTGTTCTAGGTGGAGGATTGAGCGGTTACTCGGCGAACAGCGACAACATGTAATTTTTTTTATTAAAAAATATATACGTTTTTAAATAAAATCGTACGATAAATGAATTAAAAACATATACTTAGTATTCACCACTTTATAAATATTGATATCTACATGTTTCAAAAGCGATGCTTTTTTCGTCAGGTATATATGAATACTGAAATATATTAACATTCCAGACGATAAAAGCATCGCTTCCGAAACATGTAGACATCAATGTATAATTATAAAGTGGTGAATAGTAAGCATATTTTTAAATTCATTTATTAATAATGACGTCACAGAGTAAATACCAATCATTAGAAGAAATTATAAAATCGTATAATGTCACCAGAGACCAAATTTTATTTACATTTTTTTATAATTTTAAATAATGAATCACTAGTTATAAAGTAAGTCAGGGACGCCTTTCTCTTGACATCCTGTATATAAATATATACGTATATGCTTAAAATTTTGTTATTACAATATCAAAACCAACATCAAAGGATCAGAGAGATGGGACCTCGGGAACGGTTCACTGGTTTGCACATAACACTTTGTTCGCCAAGTGGAAATGATTGAGTATGACGGTGATAAAGTTACAATTATGTCTGCACAGATAAGGCGGGCTCGGTTATCTTGTTTAGATAACTTCACACTTGTACTTATGTAGGTAACTACTAATGTGGTGTTTTGGCATCTTAAATGCATAATTATTATCTACTTACCTCCCTCCACCCCGAACCGATCCCTATTGTCACTAGAAGGAGATAGTGCCAGTTCAGTTCGATCTGAGGCTCGTCGCGGGTTGACAAGGGAGTTCACCGCCACGACAACAGAGCAGCTGTGAATATGCATCTATACATCTATTGTGGATATGCATCTATATGTCTTTCGCATCCTTCAGATCATACTCAGTTGACGAAAATATTTGTTTTTCTCTATAAAATAATGTGTACTCATAAATTATTTGGAAAGTACAAATCGTATGTATCAGAATGTATGAGACGATGTATGAATGTGAATGAAGTAAGAAGTGCATGCCAAGATCAGAGATCGAGTTATATGGCGGTCCGTACTATCTGCCTACCCTTGCGGAGAAACGGCGTGATAGTTGTTAGTTACAAATAATATAATTTATTTGAAAAATAAAACAATAACTTTGTTTACATCATTTTTATTTTATACTTTTGCCGACCGGGTTTCGCTACTACCGTAGCTTCTTCAGGGCAGTATACAACTAAACTATGAACTAAGATACACATGTGTTATAGATTGATAAAAACAGGCAAGTGAAGGGCCAAGGGTGGGAGATCAGCAAGTACTTGCTGACCGGGAAATGTGTGTACTTTATAAAGGTACCTGCTGATCTCCCACCCTTGGCCCTCCACTAGAAAAAAATTGTGTCTTCTTATAGAAACAAGAAAAAATTTAACAGTATAATGCTGAAGGATAGTTAAGGGTAACAAAGAAAAAGAAAAACTCATCCCGGCAGCCACTTCATAAAAATAAAATGTTCTAATATCAATTTCGCGACAAAGCCTCGATTGAAATAAATCTCTCACACAAAGTACAGAGTGGCCATAAACCGGGGTGTGTTTCGCACGCTTTGTACACCTCTAATTGATACGACCCGCCGTTGGTAATTCCGGCAGGTAGGGGCGTTACGGGGTGGCGAAGAAAACGCTGGAAGTGCAGCGGGACGGAGTTTATGGCCACACTTAATGGCATCCCCCCACCCTGTTACATATATTGAACAGCCTCTGTAGTTTAAGTCACGTGCCTAATAGGAATCTGTTCTCTCGACTGAATTTAATCAGAGGCTTAATACGCTTTGTTCGCAACACATGTGACTATGTTAATTTTTTTTATTGTCACAAAGACAGTTAATAAATTAAACACTATTCGTAAACCGGCAGCCTCCGTGGTTGAATGGTTACGATCCTTATCTACGAATTTGGAGGTCGCAAGTTCCAATTCGGGCAAAATTTTGATTTGATTAATGATAATAATAATAATTTGATGATTTGTATAGCGCGGTTTTTGTGAAAAATCACCTCAAGGGTGTTGTACAAATATTACTCGCTAGGGCTTATGTTATTATAATACTTGGACGATTTATATAGCGCCGTTTTTGTGAAAAATCACCTCAAGGGTGATAGGATGTACAAACAGAGACAGAAATATACTTATCCGGCAGGTCACTCCTGATTAACACGTTAAATTATAAAGTTTTAGCTTGGGAAGATATGATTTTGTATGCACAGGACACAGTATCAGAAAACACACTGCATATTGCATGATATTGCTGTTACTATTATTTATTTTAAAATTAAATTTGGTGATTTCACGATTTATTAATTTAATTATTCATCTATTTATTTTGGGAAAATCTACAATTAACATTTTATTTATTTTGATACCAAAAAATAACAATAATTATAGATTTACTCCTTGTGACTTTACCTAACATAACAACATATATAAACGAAAAATAATTTACATCTATATAACGAAATCCTTTAAAATATATTAATTATATTAAATATATAAAATATATAAACATATATTAAATATATATTAATTAAATATATATTAATTATATTAAATATATAAAATAACAATAATTATAGATTTACTCCTTGTGACTTTACCTAACATAACAACATATATGAACGAAAAATAATTTACATCTATATAACAAAATCCTTTAAAATATATTTAAAAAAATGGCGATATAAGTGTAAGAAAAGTATTATATTATGAATATTAAAAACAATACGTAGTATATTTGTAGCACGTTTCAGAATCGTAGATACTTTCAGTATCGCCCTGGTGAAAGACCACCATTAAGAAGACGGAAAATTAACCATCTAACCTTTTTATTATAATTCGTAAATCGTAAATTCGATTGTTCTGAACTCCTGCATTTAATCAACCTATACATTCTTAAACGAACTACAAAACAAACATTAACATTATACCCATTCCAACTACAGCTTACATTCCCCAGTTCAACGCTTGCAGTCTTCGTAACAAATACTTAAATGATGTGGATGTATTTGACAATAATCTGAACTTGGCAAATTTCAAAAAAAGTATGAAAGTTCTACCTAGTTTATAAATTATTGTTAACTACAACGTTTTACATTATTTACTTATTTGTTATTAATGTTGACTTTGTGGATATTTGATATATTTTTTTCTGTTCCTTTATATTCCTTTAATTAATAATATGTTAAATAAAATTGTCAGTCCCAAGAAAAAAAATTTTCTTTTGAAATTAAATTTTCGTTGTAGAAAAAAGTTTAAAAAATCTGCTTCCCGATTAATGTGAAAACCGCACAAGAGTTCGCTAACCGGAGCCAGAGAAACTATGCGATCCCCAATTGAGTATGTTCTGGAATTGAAGGGTATGGAAGGGGAAGGAGATGAAGAAGAGGAACGTGGGGAAATATCTCTAGACAGATTTCTCCGTATTTAAAAAAAACATCTTTTAATGGTCGTGTTTGCCTACACTGTCTTCTAACTAAAACTGAAAAATTTCTAGTGAATCTTTGAGTACAAGTTTCGTAATATCATTATGTGTGCGATATTTAAAAGAAATGCTCTGTTTCATTACCTGCATAATTATAATACGGCTCGTCGTATAAAACAAAAAAAGATTTTGCTGTTTTTTCAAGAAAATGTTTTAATTCTTTAATTTGTTCAATGTTGGTTTTGTGTATCTGACAGCCCTAAAAATTCAAATTACGTTAGCAACTCTGTAAAATTTTAATGAATGTACTATGTAATACGTACTCGGCTTAAAAATATCATGTACTAATCCCAGGAATTTGTGTACTTTATAATTTTCAGAATTATAATGTAAATTCATGTTAAGTATATCCTTCGGTTTTACATAACAAAAACACCACGTATTTTGGGTTATATAATTTTTAATAGAATTTGTTACGTGAAGAATCTAGGTTTCACGTTATGAGCCCAAAGTGCCTTCGGTGAAGTCATACTTGTCACGTAAAGGATAGAGCCTCCCGGGTGGGTACGGGTATAGAGGCGGGAAAGGAAGGGGTAGGTAGCCAGGGGTAGGTGCCATAACAAAATTAAGACCGTCAACTACGTGCCGTAAATAAAAGTGTAGCGGCGGTGTGGCTTGAGCGAGTTTTATAGGCATAAAAATTCATTTTGGATATATGAATACATTGTGTAATTCATTTTTACATGTTTGCGAACTAACGAGCTTTTAATAACGAAATAAATCTTTTTTGTCAAAATAAATATGATTTCTAATTTAAAGGTTCTTGGTCAATGGTATTAAAATGAAAAAGAATGATATATAATACAAATAAACTAGAGCACACTTAAAATACTCGTCTCTTTTTTGACGAAAGGTTAATGGTTCCTAAGCATACAAACAAATATGGACAAAAGTCTTTAGATCACACAAACTAAACAATTAATAAATACATTGAAAACTTGGCTAGCTGAAAGAAACTATTCGTGTTAGATAATAAGGAGATATTATTTTGTCTACAATTTATTGTTGTCGTTTAAGTTTTAATTTTTGTTTTTAAATATTTATGTAGAAATATTATTGAGTAAGATGCTTACGAAATATTTATGTTCTATGTTTGTTACATATGTTTTTATTTTATATAGACCTTAACTGTAAATTTAGTATAAAGTTTTCAATATCAAATTCCCGTTAGACAAACTACTAAGAAGTGGTTTATTAGGACTTTTTGCTTTATATATATATATTTTTTAATGTTTTAAATTAATTAAAAAAAAAAAATAAAAGTCAATTCTATGATTTAAAGCAAATACATTTTCAGAGACGGCATAACACAACTCGTCTTGAACAGCAAAACACTGCAAACATATTTTTTTTTTTTAAAAAAGAAAGACAAATATTTCCTTTTTTATGAATAACCTGAGAATATTTGAAAATCTCTTTAAATTAATTAAATTTATTTATAACTATCATAACATTTTGTAATAACGGTGTTTTTTAAAGTTTTTTTTTTTGTAATTTGGAGTGGTTTGAAAAGGCGATACTGTGAATTTAAAATTACATGAGTCGCAAGCACCTTACTAGAAGGACCTGTGCGGAGGTCAACAAGTGTGATATGTGATACAATTATTGATGTGTATTAGTTAGTTTCATTTTAATATATTAGATAGAATATAAAGTCTTCTAAAGTTCTGTAATAGATTCTATCAAGTAAGTGCGATTGAATAAGTTTGTATTACATGGAAAGAGACGGAAGAGACTTAAGTATGTACATTATTTTATATGTTTAGTTATGTTTGGTTTGGTTTTGTTTTATAATGTTTTGAATTAAGTGAATACCTTGATTTTTGATCCAGGCTTTGATACGTATTTATAAATTCATTTGAGATATTGTATTCATAGTTAGTAGTTGCTTCAGGGTTGTGGCATGCAGGTACAGAGTTTGATTGCGTAGTAATAAAATAATCTTTATCCGTGTGAGGTGTGTGTTATTGGGATATTTAGGGTTTTATTTGTTGAGGATATGAAATAGATTTTTTAAAACATTATTTTTTTTTTAATTTTCTTTATTTCATATAAATAAATACATATTAAATGTTTAGTAGTACAGATATATCTTAATAGCTAATTACAACAAATATATACATTTATTTAACAAAAAGTGCCCTAATCAATAGAGAAAGATTTCTCGTTTTTGAGATGGGGAGCAGCGCCATCTAGCGACAGTAGTGAATAAATAGAAATAAAAGTATATCAAGAATGTAATATAGATAATGTTTGTGTTGTTGTACAAAATAGAAAACTAAAAGTAAGTGATACTAGAAATGCAACAATAAGGCGCATATAAGGTATAAACACAGTACATTCATATTTCGAAACACCTGATGGAATATTTCTAGAGGTGTTTCTTTTTTTATTTTTTTTTATTTACACACAATATTTACAATTAAGAGTTTTATAAAATTTAAGAAGAAATTTAAACTTGTAATTACTCTTGGAGTTATCTAATAATTGTTTTATTTGTGATTTGAAAGAATTATAATATTTTTTCTGTTTTGATTTTATACGGGAGGGCATTAAAGATGTTATACCTTGATAGGCGTAGAAAAGTAGAGAAACACTAGTTTTAAATTTAGGGATCAGTTTTATCCATTATGACTAACTAACTAACCATCACGCCGTTTCCCCGCAGGGGTAGGCAGAGAGGACGGACCGCCAAACAACTCGATCTTGGCATACACTTCTTGTTTCATTCACTTTCATACAACGTCTCATACATTCTCTTCTGTTATTCCGACTTTTGACATGGCCCGACTCAAGTATTTGATTCACTTGATCGTGCCACGTCTTCCTTGACGTCCCCGGCTTCTTCTTCCATTCACATTCGCGTCATATAATCTCCTTACACTCCTTTCTTCATTCATTCGCTCTACATGCCCAAACCATCTAAGCGTCCCTTTCTTAATCTTGCTCACTACGCTTACATCAGCCTTGCATTCTTTATGAATCTCAACATTTGCACACGATCATACATGGTTTTACCACACATTCGTCTCAGAGATCTCATTTCTAAAGCATTCAGTCTACTTTCATCCTTCCTCTGCCAGTTCCATGCCTCACTGCCATACATCAGATTTGGTATCAGCACTCCATTGTGGACTGCTAGCTTCGCTTCGTTGGATAACTTTTTGTTTGCGCCAACCGCGTTCAGTCCTCCGTTAATGGAGTTTCCTGCATTCACCCTTCTTTCAATATCCCTATCAGTCTTTCCATCTCTCGTAAACATACTTCCCAAATACACAAACTCGTCTACCTGCTCCTAGTATTCATCATTCACAACTATATTGCACACTGTTTTCGTACTCTCTCTTTCAAACACCATGACTTTAGACTTACTTACATTCATCATTAGCTTATTCTTCATACATACTTCGTTCATCCTAGATGCGAGGGACTGTAGATCTTCTATCCATTATGTGTTTTTTAATATGTTTTCTTTTTTAATTTCAGGTAAGAACCGGTTTTTCCTGCCATTTATAATGACAACCTAATCTTCACTGGGTGAGTGAGTTTGTGAATATATGTTTTAATCCATTGTCAGGATACTGAAGTTCTTCAACATAATCAGAACGCCGCACCGCAGGCTGTAATTTGACTTCCCAGTCGGTCTACCTTCTTTCTCGCTCTACCTTCGGGTGATCTTCGCATATGGATGATTTTTCTGTGTTCTATAATCTGACTATCTTTTACATGTATTTATTGTAATCGAGTTGAGTTCGTAGAAATGCATTGAAATTTAAAGTTTCATATATTTTTTTAATAATAACTATTATTATTAAATTATTAAAAAATATATATTTATAAAAAAACTTTTGCTAGGTAATTATTCTTACGCATTATCAAACTGTGGTGAATCTATTTATAATCTTAACCGTCTACAAAAAAACAATAATGATTTTTTTATGGCTATTATTTTATTTTTTTCGTAGAAAGCAATTACTTTGTAAATTGACATATTTATTAAATTAAACAAACACATTGCTTTAAACCACTTACTTTTTTTAAATTAACACCAACCGGTTTCGCTTATCTCAAACTTCATCAGGGTAAAAACTGTTTTTTTTTTTTTTAATTTAAGTTTAAAATTTTGACCCTGATGAAGCTTGAGATAAGCGAAAGCAGTTGGTGTTAATTTCAAAATAAGTTATTTGTAAAAAAAAATTGTTTTATTAAAAAAATGCGTTTATATTTTGTAAAAAAAAATAAAAAATATTTTGCATGGTGTATTAGGATCTTTGAAACAGGAGATTTATTTCCGTGATTTCCCGAGAACAGATCCTAATATTTTTTGTTCACACAGTTCTTAATTAGATTCTCAATTTTGGATTGGGCACCATCTTACACGTCTTGTTTTGCATTAATGGTTTGCTTATTATACTCGGTGTTTTATTAATAACAATTTATAAATTAATAACAATTACTTTGTTTTAACCACTGTTAAAACAACGGTTACAACAAACTGTTAAATTAACAGTGGTTTAAACAAAGTTAATTTTGTTTGTAATTATGACTCATGTTTTGAAGAAATAACAATTTAATTTGTTTTCTTTCTTAACTGCTTTCTTTCTGCAGTTCAAACTTAATAACCTTCAAACAAGATATCAGAAGAAATGTGAAGATTCTATTTACAATTTTATAAAAGAACCCAAACTAACTTACAAGGGGCAAGTTTAAAAGAAAACTCAACAAGAAAAATGTCCTACGGAGATGTAATAAAATTTGCTCAACAAAGTGTGAATCTACACAAAGTTTCAATGCTTTTCAAAAGAGACTCCCAGTGTATTACATTCGTATATCGGATCTGGATTTAAATAGTTCGAATGTTCAAATCATATTAATATTGTATTTAATTAAATTTATTCTCAAGGGCGCTTTACGGAGCATTAAAATAGAGTGAAAATATTGTTTAATCATTCTTATAAGTGCCTGCTTAATTTAGAAAATTAAAAAGGAGGCATTTTAAAACAAATCACATCTTGTATTTTTATATTCACTGACGTCTTGAAAAACTGATGATGTGTTTGTGTGCTAAAAAAAAGTCTTGATTGTTGAGCTGTGGTGTCATGGAGTTTGTATTGTTTTTTCTGATTAGAATTTTTCAATCAACGCATGTTGTCATGATATATGAAGCTTAGAAATTAAAAAAAAATTGTATCTTAAAAAATAAATCAAATTTTTTATTATTTAAAACTTTTTCCTCTTTTTGTTTCGAACCGTACCAGTCAATTAAATATTATTAATAATCAATTTTTTTTTTAAATAGTACTCTTAAATTTATTTTCTCATGAATAACTATATTTATAATATTATCAATATAAATTTTAATAATAATAACTTTTATTATTTTATTTTTTATACCTTGCTATTTTTTTTATTTTATCTATATTAATAATAAGAATATTTTAATTTTTAAAATTTCTAATACAATTTTTTTTAATTAATAATTAATAATATATTTTTTTATTATTTTTGCATTTTTAATACATTGCTTACCTACTTTCATCACTTATTTTTAATTTTTCTTTGTGATTTTAATTTGTTCTATCTTCTTATTATTTGTCTATACTTGTCATTATTTTAGTAGTTAAATGTGTATCCTGAAGAAGGGAGCTTTGCTCACGAAACATGTAGATATTTACATATTAAATGCAGTGGTTTTAAACAAAGTAATTATTATTAATTAATAATAATCAATGATTCTAAAATGTCAGGAATAAACAAACCTAATAGCTGATAAAAAAATACTTTAGGCATTTAAAAAAATATATCAAAATGTCAATGTTTTCACTGATTTCCCACAACTTTTATGCATGACATATTGGGTGTAAAAATCATCGATTCAGATGTAAAATTGACTCCAGAAGTGATTTCATATTGTGAATGTGGTTGTTATTTTAGATTCCAGACTGACTTTATCTCTAAATACAATATATGTTATAAAGAAAATCGCCAAAAAAGTTTCACTACTCGGAAGGATAAGAAGATATATCAGTGCAGAATCCTGTAAAACTGTATACAATGCCACCATTGTTCCTGACATTAATTATTCTCTCAGTATGTTGTTCTTGTCAAAAGAGAGAAATTTTAGAAAAAGTTTTGCAAAACAAAGCCATGCGAATAATTTTAAGATCTAACAAATATTCCTAAGTTTAAAAAAAATGCTAAAGGATCTAAAGATACTATTTTTTTAGCAAATTATATACTTACATATATTAGTTTTTCTCTTTAAAATGTTTAACGGCCAACAAAATTCCGAAATCTTGTGAAAAATTAATAAGCATCAACACAGACATAATTACTCTATAAGAAGAAGAAATAAGACATCCCTTTCGAAAGAAAACAAAATCGTAAAACTCATCGCTATATAAAGCCGTAAAGGTTTTCCAAGAAATACCGGCCAATATAAAAGAATAGGAAAATGTTTTTGCAATTTTGTTGTGTTGTAATTTTTAAAGATTGATTTGTAATTTTTAATTGTATATAGATATTCTGTTCATATTAGAATACGTGTAACGTACGTGTATTATATTTTCAGTTAAATAAATTCCTATAATGAAATAACTATCTTCCTGGTGTAATATGTCTCTATTTCTAAAGTAAAATAATTGTATTTCTACCCAAATGATAAGTAGCGAGGGATACATTTCACATTTAAATAATAATCATGATTTCCATGGCACGGTATGGCAATCACGTAATAAAATATTAGCCATTTTAATGGGAACAATTTCTTCGATAGCGTAGCGCAGACCTCGGCAGACAACCATCTGTTGAGAATGTTTGAATGTATACTGTTCCATCCGAGGGGCAATTTCCATAAACATTTTTAAAAAGCTACTCCGCGTCCGGCATGACAATACAAAGTAAAGTCTGTCCCGTACGACCATATAGTATATATTATAAGGTATTTAAATTTAATTGTTTTACCGCAATGGAACGAGCTCTGTAAAGTAGGTTTTAAAATAAGGAAATCCGATATTTTTTAATGCAAACACCCCTTTGAACATTTGGTTAATAACTTCTATCTATTTAAGATTTTTTCTGGTAAAATAACAACCGATTGATTCCTGGAGTACTAAGCCGTGTTGGGCTGTCTCTTTTAGCGTGCTTGCGTTAGATCTTGTATAAAATAAATGTATTACTATTTTTTTTAATTGTGTCCAAGCTTTATTTGTAGAACTCATTATTTCAAGTATTTTTTTTATTAATAGTAATTATTATTCAATTTAATAAAAACGGTCTATTAAAAAAAAAGTTCTGCTAGGTAATTATTATTACGCGTGACAGTTGTTTCGCCTTCCGAAGGCATTATAAAACTGTGGTGAATCCACTTACAAACAATCTATTTATATCATTTCTATGTAGGTGTACTAAAGCAAAAATTGTAATTGTACCTTTCTATGGTTTAAAATGTCAAAGTTATGAATAACATCTATTCCATAATTCATACTTCTTTTCTCATGGAATTCTCAGAAAACAATAGCCTTCATTAGTTAATTAGATTCGATTCTCGCTTGAGCATATTTAAGTAAATAAAATAATGATTATAGTTGTAAGCTACGTGAAGTAAAAAGAATTTTTAAAAATGTATGAAATTAATGAACATTTCTCACAATTTATTAAAGAAGTACTTTATTCTCTTTCTAAACCACCAGACCGAACGCAAGCGGCGAGGCTTATAACGGTTACTAAAAACCTAATAGGCTTTTCAATCAGTTTTAATTTATGACAAGAAAGCAGTAACGTCATAATATGTAGGTTATCTAATATTTATTTTGTGAATTTTCGATTGCTATAATTTATTTAGAATATATAGAAAATCTATGAAAATGTCTGCAAAAACTATGTGTACATCCCGGACCGCTAGAGGCGCTAGTTGGCCAGTTATATAGTTCCCCTAGTAGCCGAGGCACTGTGTTGTCATCTCAATGCATGGAAAATTTCAGTAGCTGGGCGCCTTATCTCTTTCAAGGTATTTGATAATAGACAGTCAGTACACCAGCACATCAAGACTCGATTTGTGAAAAATGTATGTTTTCACCTCCATTTAAAATCTTTTACTTCGTCTTTTCTTTGTATGGACTACAGCATTCTTGTTCCCATTAGAACACCTTCTTTTCTCCGTAATTTTTCCCCACCTTTAAAGAGAGACTCGAGTTTTAATAACAGCCCCCTTATTCGGTGGAAGTGGGCAGAGGAGGGAGGCGGTGGGAGAAGGAGAGGAGGGATCAAGGGGTGGCTTAGTGCCTAATTCACAGATTTAAACAACCTCTGTTTGCAGTTTTAAAACCATATTGACGATCGTTGTGTTTTACCTCTCGAAATCGGGGGAATTTTTTGTTGACATTTCACATTTTAACATGCCTTCTGTGGATTTGGTAAATGGGTTCGCAAAAAGTCTGGAAAGTTTTTATTCATCGTGTTTGGAACGGGAATTTTTAATATTTAAAAAAAAGGGTTACTTGTAAATGAATAGATCACACATTTTTGTAATGTTTTTCCTTCTATGTAAATAAGTCAATAGACACCTTTTGAGGAAAAATAATGTTCACATTTGTATTTTTTTCAATACTTAAATAAATATATGGATGAAATATGTCTATGTTTGATTTTTCTAGAATTAAAAATTAATTAGCTGCGCGTGTAATCAAATATCATATCGTTACACTAGCGACTCTACCGGCCCGGATTATAGCGCTTCCAGACTGTTGATATTATAATGTTTTATTATATTTTTTAACAATTTAGACATAATAAATCAGAAACGGTAAAGTCATATGCAGGTCACCTAAAATATTTATTTTAGAATTTTCGATACCTATAATTTATTAAGAATATATTTCACAAAAAATCAATTAAAATGTATGAAAAAACCAATTCGTACAACTCGGGCGCTAGAGGGCGCTTGTGTAGCATGTTGCCATTAAATTTCAGGACCTCCAGGTCATTGACATTGAGTATTTGTTACATGTAAATAATTATTCGTCTTCAAATGGCCATCTTATAAATTAATATAGTCCTACAAGTTAGGTTAGCACAAAAATCATCAAAAATGTCTACGCTTGAGTCCTCGTGTAGTTTTGTACGATCTGAAATGAATTGACAGCGTTTCGTTCATCAGTGACGGGTAGGTTTAGAGAGGAGTTTGAATGAAATCCAATATCTAAAGCTATTGCTGTAACGTTTTAAAATTAGTATGAAAAACATTGAATCCTCAATGTTGTATTGAGGTTAGCCCATAGATATACCACTCTGGTTAGCCACAGATTAGATATTCAAAAGAAGAACAAGTAATAAAAAAATGGAATGAAATAAAATTTTCAAATGAATGTTTCCTTGTTTAGAGGCAGTAATAGTTATCACAAGGCAATACTTTCGCTGTCAAATCAATTATGGCACTCAAACGACAAGCAAGAATTCACAACTTCATAACTTTATAGTTGAAATACAAAAATAATCATATTCAGATTACCAAGATCTATTATAATTATTACTTTATGCAGTCTTTGTGAACAGTTGGTTCATAAAGCTGAGTGATACGTAACTCAATCTTATCAATATTACTCAATAATATTTTATTTTTTTACTATTCAATTTTAAACGCATGTTTGTCCTCATAACACCAACCAGTACGTATCAATTATTATAATATTATTGTTTACTCTATAATATTATTTTTTCTCGTCTCTTCATAAGTTTTATTTTTCTGTACTATTCTTCACGTCTCTTTATACTTAATTATTATTCCTTTTTCTAGATGCATTATATTACCATACTAATAATAATAATAATAATAATGTTTTATTATATTTTTTTATAACAAAATAACAAATAATGATATGCTCACTGGGATTTCCTATGATTACGATTTCATTTACAAAATATTAAGTTACATTCTATTAAATTGATGTGCTTGATGAAAAAAATTAAAATAATTCTTCGGTTAGGTGTTTTAAGTGCAGTTGAGTGGTTTCGGTATTAGTCTGTATTTGGTATATTCCATTTCAGATCTCCCTATGTAACGTATCCAGTATTTTATTTGATTTTTAAATTTATTATGATTATTGTGATTTTTGAAGGATAGTCGTATTTTGTTGTAGAGTTTAGTAGCATAGTATAAGAAGTTTTTTTTTCCAAATTACTATGTCAATACTAGCTTTTTCCCTTCTATTTTTGTATAATGGAACTTAATATGAATTAAAGTTGTCAATTTGACTGTCTTAAAACGGGATTTGTTTCCAGTTGGGCAGTCAAAGCTTTCTTACATTTTATTGTTTAATAATATGTGTGTTTCATATAAATAAATAAATTGAAATAAAAAAATGTACACAAACGAATGGAAAGATTGTGCTGCACTTCATGATGCATTATTATATGGGACTCTGCGGTTTGTATAGTTGTAATGATACGTGTAATGTCTCTGCTTTTGCTTCCTGCACACGAAACATATACAGCACAACACAACATATCGTCGGTCCAATGCCAAAGTCGCGAATCTGCAAAAGCATAATCGCGAGATACTGATGTTTGAGGTATTTGAACTGGTATCAAAAAACGATTCATCTTTATTTTCATCATATCTATGGAATTGACGGATATTAACTCTTATGAAGTTGGTTTATTAACAATATTTAGTATTTTTTTATGCTAGCTTAGAGACTTCAAACCTCAATATGTCGAGGTGATGTTTTTGCAGATTCGCGACTGTGGAAATGGACCGACGATATCGTTTCATAATACAACACAACATATCGTGGATATGGTGGCAAAAAACGTTAGGTCGGAAAATTGACGTTATGACATAATGATTCAGTATTATGTATGTTCTTTACAACCTATAAACTGGCAGAACGCACAAAGCGGTGGTAAAAAAATGTGTTTTATTTTTCATGTAAATTAATCGGACAAAATGCTAC
This sequence comes from Halesus radiatus, assembly GCA_022606495.2. Lineage (NCBI taxonomy): Eukaryota > Metazoa > Arthropoda > Insecta > Trichoptera > Limnephilidae > Halesus > Halesus radiatus. Next base: position 116,957 of record JAHDVE020000104.1, read on the forward strand.
AAATCGTAATTTTCAATCAACAATCAAAACGACGAATTTTGTACCGGAAAAAATGTTAAACCGATTTTGCATGATAATAGTATTATTAAATTTGATAAAGAAGTTTTAATTTGGCACATGACTTAAATGATTGTTTCTCAAAGGAGCAATTTTCGAGTAAATTTTTTTTGTCAGTATACCCACGATATTATCATATATCGTATTGTAAAATTGTGGTGTACAGTGACAGGAAACATTTCTCCTTTTTCTCGTGTCAACTGTGGTTAGAGGTGAATAAATGTGGAGATAATCTTCTATACCCAGTGAGCGGGCTGCCTATTGCTACTGTGGGGAAACGATATTAACACAATTCAACCCAGCACCATACAACATATCATAACACAATGCAACACAACACAACACAACACAATACAATACAATACAATAACTAATGCTTAACACGAAATCCTTACATTTTTCTACGCATAATGGTTTCAGCGGTTACATATTTTTATGGTAATAATTTAACATAAAAGGTGTTTGAAATTACCCCAAAGACATTTTAAACGGGTGGATATAGGCTGTTATATTCCCAAATGGCAGTTTAAGGGAGTTTAATGAAAACATTAATCACTATAAAATACTATATAATGTTTGTTGTGTAACAACGATTTGCACATAAAGCGCTATACGCTATTATATTGCACGAAGTTTACTTTAAATGAGAACTTTTGAAGGTGTAGTACTCAGGTATGGCGCCGAATGAGCTTTTAATGTAATATAAAATTAATGAAATCGCGAATCACAATGTTGAGCTTTAGCCATCTTGAGCTCGCGTTACGAGTGTTTTATGGTAAAGCTCGCGTTATTTATAAGATTATTTAATAAACTCAATTTATTTTTTAATAAGAAACCTGCTAAAAGTTATGACGGAGCCATAAAATGTACCGGCGGAGGTTTCTTTCATGAAAGTGAAACACACTTAATTCCTCGGCTTGTTTAAAGTTTCTACGAAGCTGTTGGTGGATTATGGTGCCAACTTGAAGGTAGATATCGATTTATATGACTTTACAACTGAATTTCGTAATTCTCGCTAACATACTATACCAAATGCCAGACGGAGCCACTAAGGGCTATATTTTGTCGTCGTCAGTACCTTTACTAACCAATTTTAAGTGCGTTTGTGACTAACCTCCTTCTATGCGAAAGCTGTGCAGGGATACTTGAGTGTTTAGAGTCCTTTAAAAATTATAGATTCGTTTAATTAAAAAAAAATAGAGTCCTTGACGTGCACCCTGAAGGAGTAACCATAAGTTACTTATATCGGGGTGGGAAAGTGATGGGTAACCTCAACTGTTTACCAAATGCCAAAGATGGGGAACCAGCTTCGTTAAATCTATATAAGTATTTGCCAATTTAAAATTTAATTTCCCCATGCTGCATCTTAATCAAATCTTTACCAATGCGGTTTGATAGAATTCATCAGATAGTATGCATGTATTTTTCTCACTTCTATCTTTACTTTACTTTATATTATAAATTTTCTATTTTCACGTGTATAGTAAATCCATATGTTTAACTAGACTTCATACAAAGTAACTATACTCCATTAGTCACCATGAAACAGACAACCGCCTAGTATGGTGATTTAATGTACTCTATGTAAATATCATAAACAAATTAATATCATATTTCATAAATAAAAAATAAAATAATAATAAAACTATGAAATTAAAAGTGATGGTCTCATAGACAGTTCTGGAGCCTGTATCTTTTGCATCAGCTAACGAAAGTTAAATCGGCCATAAACAACAGTTTCGACCGTTTTATAAACGCATCGTCGTCTCTTGCGTTTGCGTTACGGATTTGTCTCTCAACGAAAACGCAAACTTAATTTGTTAGCGCGATACAGACTACCAAACTGTCAAATTGTGTTGTTTTTGGCCGATTTAACTCGCGTTAGCTGACGCGAGAGATATAGACTTAGGCCCCAGATTTACTTAGTCCTTTCCTTTCATATGCCGACCAGAACTACTCAATCTGCTTTATCCAAAATTCTATTTAATTCTAACAATAATATCAAGAAACACCAACTGCTAATCATATACAAATCATAAATAAGTACGTTCAACAGTAGAATTCGGAAGCTTCTAAATACTTGATTTACCTACTTGATTCTGTCCAAAGGAGGGCGATCCATTGTTAATAGACCGATTACCACCTCTATTGCACAAACGCAATATGGATATATTTGATAGGTACGTGGATGAGTTGGCATCGCGTTTGGGTCTCACCCAGGCGTTGTGAGTTAAATTCCTCGGCTGGCTAAGTCCTCCATTACGACACAAGCAACATCTTCCGCTCACTGTGATGGTAATAATAATAATAATAGTTGGATGATTTGTATAGCGCCGTTTTTGTGAAAAATCACCCCAAGGGCGCTGGTAGTAGGAGATTTTCAAATATTGTTATGTTATTCATAACCAGGGAATATTTGTCTTTCTTTAATAAAAAAAAATTAAAAATGATATTAATAGGTATGTTGAGTCTGTTCTATAGATATTTCGATGGAGCCTGCTCGAAGGAGCTAGCAGCGTTGATCCCCTCCGCGCCGGTGCACGTGCATGAAACTCGAACGACACGGATGGAACACCAGTCCACAGATGATGTTGGCTTCATGAGAACGGGTCGTTTTGCAGACTCGTTTTTGTCCAATCCCCTCTTTAAGCCGCCTCACAACGCTGCCCAACTGGATGGCGATATAGTTCCCCTGTACGCTCTCCGTACAGACAGTGGGTGCTCTTATGAGTTTTATATATATATATATTAAAACTTACTATCTTTCATAGAAGCCAGATTTACTCGGGGTTCTGTAGACCCCGATACTTGAGCTGGTCTGAAATACTTACCCCAAGCATTTCAATGGATACATACTTTTTTTTATAAATTCAGTATCACATCCAAACTTTAAACACGTTTCGATTTTTGACAGTTATACAAATTGTCGTGTCATTTTCATGAAATTATCGTTTAAAATATTTGAGATCAAGTTAATGATAAAATAAAAAAAAATTGCAAACTTGCTTGTCTCGACACAGGATATCCCTAGTGAGGCAGACATATAAAAAAAGTAAAACAAATTTTGTATATTTTTACTAATAATAATAATTGGTTTGCCATCCCTGCCCATTTACCATTAAAAAGTTTTCCTCTACGTACTAATAAATCTAATTGGCTCTCAGTATTCATGGCTGATGGATGAAATTATTAAAAAAAATCGATTATGTTTGAAATATTAAACATAAATTGCGGGCTGGATGGAACAACGACCTAACTCGGATATCTTAGATTTTATTTGAATATGTGTTTTTTTGGGGGATTATTCATTTCAATTATTAGAAGGAAATTATTTATTTCCTACTAGCTGATGTGTACCCGGCCTTGCTCGGGATTTTTTTTTATTAAGTTACGAAGTTGGAAATGCTTGCTTGTCGTGTGGGTGCTATAATTGATTTGACAGTGATAGTAATGCCTTGTGACGAGTTTAATATTTCCAAACAAAGGAGCAAAGAAGCATTCATTTGAAAATTTTATTTTGTTCTAAACATTTATTTTTTCAAAATATATCTAAATAATAAAGATCTTAAACCCAAACAAACCTTCCTCTTTTGAATATGTAATCTGTGGCTAACCAGAGTGGTATATCTATGGGATAATCTCAATACGACATGGAGGGTACAATTTTTTTCACACTAATTGTATATACTAACGTTATATCATCAGTTTTACATATCTGATTTCATTCAAACTCTCTAAACATTCCCGGCAGTAATAAGAAAAAACAGTGCTATTTTCAGCGAAACCGATTGAGTAATTTCCGAGAAAATTGAGGACACACAGACAAACATTCATTTTTATGTATAGAGAATATAATAAACTTTTTTTTCAATGGTTTGATTTTTATTCGAATTTCTTTTGGTTTCGACTCTGGTGAGACCAACATTCAGAAACAAAACATTCCACGGGATACTAGCTTTGAAAAGCCAAGTAAAACCTAATTTTCATCTTCCTCTTTCTTCCTTCCCTCATTTATTACCGCCCTTCAATTCCTATCCCCCAACATTCACTTTAATTTGTCGAAAAACGTATTGTAAAGAAGTCAAGTGCATGCGCTTACAGAAACACCTAGAATATTTTAAAAAATCGGTCATAAACAGATTACAAGAAGCCACACCAGAAAGAATCTCATTGTCCTGAGGAGCAATATGTCAAAATATTAATTGACATATTATTATATATATCTGAGATCAAAAATATATTACAAAATCCCCAAGAAATAAATATTAAAACTTGCTAGACGTCGCACACCAGTCCAATAATAACTAATGGTTAATTGGTTTGGGCAGAGCGTTGCCTGAAAATTATTAAATAATGTCACTACATTATTCGTACGTATTATTCATAACACACTAAGTTCATAGATTGAAAAAAAAACAATAAGTACGGAAAAATACACCACGCACAACCGGAGAATTTCATTCCTTAGAACTAAACACGCAATTTAAAAGTGTTAATAGTTAATTAAATAATAATTTATTTTTTTTAAATATCTCGAATTTATTTTCATGTTAATATTAATTATATTTTTTTATTTCCAATATAAATTTTGTTATTCAATGTTTTGTAATATTTTTTACTAACATTTTTGATTAATTATTACCTACTTTAATCAATTTTTGTTCATGTTTATAATTTGTCTATTCTTACATTACTATTTTTTAATATTCTGTATATTCCTGATGAGGAAAGCTACGCTTTCGAAACACGTCGATATGTATACATTAATAAAGCGGTGATTATAAAGTAATTTTTTATTAATTTATTAATAATGACGCCACAAAGTGAATACCAATCATTTAAAGAAATTATAAATAAAATTTAATATAATCGTGCATCACAACTTTTCATACCAGTTTAATTTTTCAACAGTAATCTAGCATTATTATTTGTTCCTATTTAAGCCAAGACTAATTCTTTGTTAGTTAATACGACAGCATCACTTAAGATTAATTATTTAATAATTTCTTCAAATGCTTGATAACTTTGTGGCATCATTATTAATTATATAATTGAAAGTACACTTTGTATATACCACTTTACTTAAAATATATAAATATTTCTACATGTTTCGATAGCAATGCTATCATCTTCAGGAATAAATGAATACTAAAAAAATAATTTCAAGTATAGAAAAATGATAAAAAAATTAAAACAATAATTTAAGAATATACAAAATATGAGCATAAACAAAATTAATAACAAATAGCATTGCTATCGAAACATGTAGAAATATTTATATTTTTTAAGTAAAGTGGTATATACAAAGTGTATTTTCAATTATATAATTAATTATTTAAAGCTATGCCATTTTCATCTTTAAAAATTTCGCAGTAATAAATAAATACAATTGCCGCGGCACCACAACGTATCTGCAGCCCTAACACATGTACACGTACGAGTACAGCATGCGGGGTACAAACACACCCATCAGCTCTGCGCTCATAAGGCCGCACTTTTAATTCTGGAAAAGGGAGGCTGCAGCGCCAAACAGCGCCTAAAAGGATTAAATGTGCGGCGTCCTTTCTCTAATCCGCCAACTAACGCGTCTCCCGCCTAATGAGAACAAAGCCTTATTATTCCGTTGCTCCTTTTTATCTTGTGTGGCGCCTTTTTATCTGTTGTTGCGCCTTTTTATCCGAGATGACGCCTAATTGTTATTGCGGGTCCGATGCGAGGCGCAATTTGCGATGCACGCCTTTGTGCTGCAGGTTGGAAGTTGTAGAATGGAGCAAGTGCGAGGCTTCCTTTATTAAATGAGTACATTTTGTTTGAGCGTTTTAATACAAATTACGCGGGATAATCTCGTATTTGGATTGAGGTTGAGTTTTTATTCTTCTTGTTTTGAGAATTTTGATTAAATGATAAGATTTTTTTCTGTTTTTTTTTGTGTTCACACCTAGCTAGCTGGTGGTGAATAATTTTTATTCTATGTTTTATATGACTAAACAATTATTAGAACATTTTCACTGCCGCTACACATATGGGTGTTTATTTGAAAGATTTTTAATACTTTTTATATGAATACCGCACAATAGTCCCAACTGCTCCCAACCGTCTGGAGCCAGTGAGACTATGGCATCCCCAATTGGAGAATGTTGTGAGGTTGAAGGTATTGACATGGGGAAGGAGAAGGGGAAGAGGAAGGTAGGGAAATACCTGTCTATTCAGATCTGGTCACCAAACACGGCTAAATGAAATTTCAAGCAACGTTTCAATTCTGAATAGTGGTCTTTCACCAGGGCGATACTGAGAGCATCTTCCACTCTGGAACGTGCGCAAATATACTATATATTATTATACTCCTATAATATTCTATAATCTCAATAAACTTATGTTGCATTAGAATTTTGTCAAGTCTTATCTTTAAGGATAAACCTGTTCACGCTTCTCACTAAAAGTTCTACCATTAGACACCTCTTTTCTGCATATATGAAATATCTAGGTCAACGCAAAGGAGGGCGGTTCGTCTGATTGACAATCCGTTGTTAACAGACCGACTGCGTTTTCCGATGTACAGACGCAATGTAGGTATGCTGAGTCTGTTCCACAAATATTTCAATGGAGTCTGCACGAAGGAGCTAGCAGCGTTGATCCCCTCTGCGCCGGTGGACGTGCGTGAAACTCGACGGACACGAGCGGAACATCCGTTCACTGTTGATATCGACCTCATGAGAACGGGTCGTTAATCGGCTCGTATGTGGAACGAGCTACCGGCATCTGTCTTTCCTCCAACATTTAATCCGGACCTCTTCAAAGCCAAAGCAGTAAGAAATCCCTTCCTACAGCCCCCTCCGTAACCCGCCTCACAACGCTGCCCAACCGGGTAGCGATATAGTACGTGCTCTGTACATACAGGTGCGCCCATGTGAGGTGTCACATAAGAAAATAATAATAATGTAATAAATAAATAAAAATATAAAAATATAAAAAAACACACAATTACTTACAACGCATCGTGAGTTATTGAACTTTAGAATTTAGTTTACATACAAACATCATCTTATTTACGGACCTTAAAGATTCTTGACCGCCTAGACGAAATGCCCCTAATCCAGTTTCCTTTTGTTTCCCTCTAGTATTTGAAAACCGCATTAACTCTCCAAAACACTATTATTGCATATCTGACCTTGTGTTTTGTTACATCATCCTTTTTTATTACAATTGAAGTTCTTTAATGAGCTTTTAAGTAAGCTTTTGTATCACTGCAAATAATATCTGTCCTTATGTTTTCATATTATTTATCCTATATTTATATAAATGTAAATAATGTATTTGAATTTTAAAACACAGATCGCGTAGTGAAACCAGTCTTCTATAAATTGTTAACCATCATTGTAAAATATGTCGCATTCCTTTCTCCGGGGACCTCGTCAAATCGAAGTTCTATTTCTATTGGGATCTGTTTGTTTATGAATTGTAAATAGTATGTGCGGTTATCACTGTTGCCGCTGTATAAACATTTATTTATTCGGAACCTTTTTTCTAAGCTGCGTAATATTTCGTGTTCCCTCCGGAGCCTGTTTACAGCGGAAGGTATAAATCTTGTGTTTATCATTTCAGACTTGATTTATTTCTGCTCTCGTCTGTTTGTTTTGCTCGGCGCACAGTCGATCAGATCGCTACACTCGGTGGTCAAAAGTACAATATTGATAATTCTTATTAAAAACATTAGATCTTTTTTTTGTATTTCTTGGGCAATAACTATGTAATAATTTCTAGACATTTTGTTTGAAGAGTTTTATCCACTACAAATTTTTGTAACTTAATTTTATTACTGCGCTACCGGTTTGAACACACTCGTGCCATTCACTAGCGTTCTTAAAACTAACACAAGCACAAAAATAATTAGAAGGTGATGGGAGTGGTGATTTGGAGGTGGGGGCGGAGGCAGTCAAAAAAACCTCCCGCCGCCTCGATACAAATGTGTCAAAACCGGTATCATAGTAATAAAATTAATTAACAAAAGTGCATAGTGGATAAAACTCTTCAAACAAAATATGATAGAAGGATTGTTAAATATCACAAATACGTATATTCGAATATACGTATTTGTGACAGGAGCACTCTTGTGGGGTGTCATCCAAAAAAAGGAAGAAAAAAAAAGATAACATTTGTAAATGAACAGCTTAGATATAGAATATCTATACCGATTTGAAAGAAATCTATTAACCGAATAGAAATGTAATTTTTCCTAGCTAAAAATACTGATTTTGTTAAGTACAAAACAATTATTTTGTGAGTTGAAACCCGCTGTAAAATGTGTGTTAGGAATAAAAACACTTGAAATCAACAGAAAACAAAGTTACAATGTTTTTCACAAATATTTTTGGCTAGCTTATTTTGCGGTGCAGTCCTCTGTGCGTCTGTTTGTTTTGCTCTGCGGTTGAAATGAACCGAGTAGACTCAACAAAATAATCCGAGCCTGATAGAACTTGCGTCTGACGAGGGAAATAAGTTTTAACACGATACAGATTATATATATATATATATATATGTATATAAATAATAATGTACGGGCAACTACAGCACGCAATATTTTGCAAGCTATAGTAAAATTTGTTTTGCGTGTCTTTCAGTAAAGTTGTGATAGTGGTTACGCTGTTTTGTGTGTTCTGCGTTTGATATTTAAGTGTTCATAGGAAAGTAGAAACGACGGGGATTAACCGAAATAGCACTATAATATTCATTGTTGAACTTTGTTGTGAGACGCATTGAAAACATGATCCGTGCTATTAAGTATAAAGCAGTGATGCAACGTATAACAATTGCTGAACACCGACTTTACAGCTTTTATTTTAAACAACAATAAGGGTGTTACTTGTATGACAGAAATTTATTAACCCTTTAGGTGCCACATGTATTTTTTTTAAATGCTGGTGAATTGTCGATAATCCATGAAAATACATTTTTTTTTATTACTTTTATTTTTAGACACATGTTTTCAATGTGACATAATTTTAGAACCGTGGGTAACGTGTGACGAATTATATATATCGTTCTGTGGCACTCAAGTACAATAATTTATCGGAACGATATATCGTTCGGTGGCACTTCACCTAAAGGGTTAAAGTATTTACTGTTGTCCATAGGCTTTTGATACATTTTATTCTATTCACAACACATACTGGCGTATCTCATATTTTACAACTTTCCAGGAGAGCCAAAAAACAGCTTTTTTGCCGGATTCTTATATATTTTATTACATATTTCGCTAGTGGGGTTAATAAAATAATAATTAAAACCACATTAGCAAAACATGTTATAAAATGTGTAAAGATCCGACAACAGTTGCTAAATAAGAGAAATAAGTTTTTTTTGTTTTGGGTGACGATTTGTCGAAAACATTAGAAAAAAGAGATGTGGTCCGATCAACTGAAGCACATACGTGAGTCGGGTCTGAGTAAGAGCAAGAAATACAAATAGTATGTATGAAAGTGGATGAAGCAAGAGGCTGTGCTAGGACAGAATTGTCGTTTAATTATTTCTGCATATCTCGTGGTAGACAGCGTATTTGTTAGTTTAAAAATAGAAGTGTATTTATTTTTAAACTATTTTTATTATTATTAATGGACTATCGTCTAATTACACAAAATACACAACACGAAATGAGATAAACAAGAGCTGCAGAAAATCAACAGCACCATGAATGAAGCAATGACAAAAATATACATTTGGTAGAACATTCAAATCAAAACCTGAACAAGGTTTCGGTAGAGCCCATGATTTTAGACACACTAATGATAATCTTCGAGGTTTATGTTTGTAAAGCCTGACAAAAACGATTTAGACTGGTACCAAAAAGGCTGGCTTGAGTTAATAAATCTCTCCATACACTGGACAGTGGAAAATGGTACCCATAAATTTTAGAGCGTTTAAGGAAAAGCATTTCATTGTTTTTGAGTTCACGGCAAGGAATGTTGAACTGAATGAGTCGCTACAAAGAAGGTAAGTTAATAATAAAATAAATTATTTTGAAAATGCAAATTTGATCAGTCTTTCCTGCGATAGTTATGAATGTTTTACAATATTAGAAGTACTTAGGTTCTAACGGCAATGTTTACTTTTTATAAACGTATATTTCAGTGTATTTACAATAAGTAGAATATTGTAAACAAATAATTCCCGTTATCCAAAGTTGGAATATTGGAAAATTTTCCGAATACCGAACAGTTTCTGTAAATCAATTGCATCTCAGTAAACAAGCGTACGAGTACCTTTATGCAAAGCTTTAAAACGTTTTGCAATCGGTAGACTTTGCTTAGTACATTCCAAACAAGTCAAAGCTTTATATTCTTGCATGCAGAGGCGTGCCATCCATATAGACACATAAACACTTGCCCCGCCTTGCTCGCATAAAAATATAAATAATTAAAAAGTTTTTTAGAATATAATTTCTTCAAAAGATTGGTATACATTTCGTGGAGACATTATTAATAAATTAATGAAAAATTACTTCGTAACCACCACTTTATTAATATATACATATTACCTTGTTTCGAATGCTGTGATTTCCTCATCAGGAAATTTGTATTCTGTATATTCCTGATGAGGAAACCATCGCTTTCGAAACATGCCGATATGTATATAATAAATTAATGAAAAATTACTTCGTAATCACCACTTTATTAATATATACATATTACCTTGTTTCGAAAGCTATGATTTCCTCATCAGGAAATTTGTATTCTGTATATTCCTGATGAGGAAACCATCGCTTTCGAAACATGCCGATATGTATATATTAATAAAGTGGTGATTACAAAGAAATTATTTATTTTTTATTAATTTATTGCTAGAAATAAATCTACTATTTCAAAAACACACGCACCGAACGCCCTATTATAATATGTCAAACTCATGAACTAAATACCTATGCAAAATGACGCACGGGTCATTTTTTAATTTATCTTCATTTGACACAAAAAATGTACATGTGTGCATGATGCTCATTCAAGGGACGACTCGTTTTTATTAGTGTCTAATAAGGCGTGCCTTTCCGTACACATAATATGTATCCAGCAAGCGTCAGTGCCCTCTGTTGATACCTCTAATGTACAACTTCACTAACGAAATAATGATCATAATATTATGTTGGCTTTCTTTTATGCAATAATTGTGCTGATGAAAAAATATGAAAAATTTATATACCTACCCAGTTAATTGACTTGTAATTATATATAAATGAAGAGGTTATTTGGATATTTGATGTGGCTTAGGTGATAAACTCCAAACCAACATCGGCTAAAGCCAGCAGCTCAGTCATTCTTAGCAAAAACTTTTTTTTTTAATGTAAATTATTTCATGGTTTTTCCTACTACCTACCCTGATTAAAAGTTCTCTGCACGCTACTGCTTACATGCATCCTACCTCCATATGATAAATTTAATATCAATGTTTTATTTATGATCATACGATTAACAAGCAACGTACGATATGATGTATAATATGTGTTCATAAAACAGTCATAAACGTAGGAATGATTCATTGAATAACACGACGAAATTTATACCCTTTTCCCAGCCATCTTGATTGTCCATTGTACACTTTATGGCATATTGAAACCTGCATCGCTCGGAAGAGGCGGCATGCCTTCTGAACCCACGTGGATAAATCAATCAGATGTCTGTACACAGTTAGGCCTCTATGGGTTGCAGTCCAGGCAAGCAGGCTCCATTGTTTATGGGCACATCCTGAGATGAGACCCGCTTATCAATAGCCAGTCAATGATAATTTTGGAGGCTGTAGTGAGGCTGGGCCCGTGTGGACAGGCCGGATGATCACAATATGCCTTGAGAATTAACAAGCTATATCAGTAAGGAGATGTAAACATGTACGATTGTTGTTTACATCTAGTTTGTTTTTTTTTTTTTTTAGTTTTTACTAATGTAATACGTGCTTTAAATTAATGGAAATTAAAAGATATTTTATGTATTATTAATTCGTATAAAAACGGCACTTTTACAAGCTAAATATGGTGAATCTATGACAAAAAAAATTAAGGCCCCGCATTAAACTCCGAGAATTTAGATTTAGGCAAGAGGTCTGTCTATCATCGGCTCTGAATCCCGACTGACAGCTGTTGAAAGGCAGATATGATCATTCGAAAGATAGAAAGAGCGCGCCAATGTGAAGAGCGCTTAGAATAAATGGGCGTAAGTGACAATTCTAAAAATATTAATAGAACACGACATATTTAATATACTCGTAGATCAAAAATCTCAAGACGAATGTCTTAAGTAGCATTTAAAGAATCACTATGATTTTTTTCAAACCTATAACATATTAAATAATAGAACAAACCCGTTCTTTTTTAATTTTCGGAGTATAATTTACGATTTTTTTTTCTTTTGAGGGAATTTCATGTAATTACATTTTCAGCCCGTTGACTGATTAGAGATTATCTTAAAATTTTTTTTTTTTTTTAAGTACACAAAACCTCCAGTTTTTAAGGGATGTTTGTAATATATACATTGAAGTTCTGTTTTGCAGAGCCTTAATGATACCTAGCTTTGGAATAGATGTGATTTGCTAGGCGAGCTGTTAAAAAATAAAGAGATTGTTCAACAGTGAGAACAGAATAATATCTTATATTCTGAAAGGCAAAGAAAGGTAAAGAAATTTCATTTGTTAAATCGGCAGAGCATCTTTCTCGAGATGAAGTGTGAAGGTTTCAAGCGCCCATGATATTTTCCAACATCCGATTAAGGAAAATGTAAAAAAATAATTTAAAAAAATATATTTAAGAAAATATGCATATTTATTTATGTATATAAATATTATTAATATACGTATTTGGGAAGTATGTTTACGAGAGATGGAAAGACTGATAGGGATATTGAAAGAAGGGTGAATGCAGGAAACTCCATTAACGGAGGACTGAACACGGTTGGCACAAACAAAAAGTTGTCCAAAGAAGCGAAGCTAGTAGTCCACAATGGAGTGCTGATACCAACACTCATGTATGGCAGTGAGGCATGGAACTGGCAGAGGAAGGATGAAAGTAGACTGAATGCTGTAGAAATGAGATCTCTGAGACGAATGTGTGGTAAAACCATGTATTATCGTGTGAAAAATGTTGAGATTCGTAAAGAATTCCATGCTGATGTAAGCGTAGTGAGCAAGATTAAGGAAGGGACGCTTAGATGGTTTGGGCATGTAGAGCGAATGAATGAAGAAAGGAGTGTAAAGGAGTATATGACGCGAATGTGAATGGAAGAAGAAGCCGGGGACGTCCAAGGAAGACGTGGCACGATCAAGTGAATCAAATACTTGAGTCGGGCCATGTCAGAAGTCGGAATAACAGAAGAGAATGTATGAGACAAGCAAGAAGTGTATGTCAAGATCGAGTTGTTTGGCGGTCCGTCCTCTCTGCCTACCCCTGCGGGGAAACGGCGTGATGGTTAGTTAGTTACATATTTAATATCCATCAAAAATATATTTCATAAATGAATTAAAAATAGTAGATATCTATGTGTATTTATAAAGTGGTGAAAAGACAGTTTATTTTTATTTAATTTATTAATAATGACGTCACAAAGTCAATACCAATCGTTTGAAGAAATTAAAAAAAAAATTGTTAATTTATTAATGTTAAGTGAAAATAATTTTATTATCATTTTCAGTTTAAGCCTGACGGTGTTCTCAGCGAGAAAATATTTATTTATTTATTAATATTTAACACCCTGATGGGCTTTTACATATTTTAACATCTAAATGATTTTATGCACGGAAAGAAAAAAAAGGTTTTACGTTAACAACAAAAAAGAACGTGATACATATTATTAATTAAAGAAGATAATATTATCAAATCTCAAATGAAATACGAATCAGAAAAAGACACAGACAATAAAAAAGGTTTCAATCGCATTCAGGAATTGAATTAATTAATCAATTAAATGGAGAATAAGGATCGGCAAGTCTTAAATTTGATGTGTGATATCAATAAAAAATTACGTAAAATAAACAGGTTTCATTAGCTCAGTGGTTAAAATATTTTTCCGGTACGACAGTGGTATTGGGTTCGATTCCCAGATGCGACTGATACCTTTTTATTTTCCGTGTCTTTTTCTGTTTGATGTTTCATTTGAGATTTGTTAATATTATCTAATTAAATGATTGAATATTACTATCAGGTTTATAAGCTCGAATTAGTTATTTCAACAAATTAAATATTAATATATACTAGCTGATGTGTACGTTTTTTTAAAATAAAGTTGTGAAATTGTCAATTCTTGCTTTTTTTCTGGGTGCCATAATTGATTTGATAGTGAAAGTACTGCCTTGTTGTAACGACTATTCTCTCTCTAAACAAATAAATAAAGAAACAATAAAGTTTTTAAGTAGGTACCTACTTGTGTTTTCCATTTTTAAAATATTCTACCCAAACAAACCTTCTTCTTTTGAATATGTAATCTCTGGCTAACCCGAGTGGTATATCTGTGGGTTAATCTCAATACAATATGGCGGGGTTAGTGATTTTCAATCTAATTTTAAAACGTTATAGCAACAGTTTTACACTTTGAATTTTATTCAAACTACTATCTAAACTTTCTCGGTACTAATAAGAACAAACTGTGCTGTTTTCAGCTAAATATTCGAGAAAATCCAGGAAAGACAAACAAACATTATTTTTTTATATATAGAGATAAATAGATAATACCTGCAAATACATATCTCTTTCCTGATCAAAAGTAATGTTCTATTTAATACAAAATTCATCTAAGGTCCAAAATTAATGTCTCAAATCACTGTGTCTGGTCGGAAGAAACGCGTACTAAAAAATAAGGAAACCTTTCTCTAAAATACAAAGTATCAGATAAATCCTCTCTTATAATATTTAAGCAACTATATCCATTGAATCTTTTGGCCCGAGTCCCGCTTACATTGACCAGCTCTTAGGGAGCACAATGGGGTTGGGGAGGGCCGAGAGGATAGGCGGAAAATCTCCCCCGCCCACCCAACCAACCGCCCTGCCAAGTGTTGTGCTTGGGGACATCACGACATAATATCTGCTCAAAGTCCGTATGATCGGGTACGTTTATCTCGGTTCAAGAGTTTTTAAAGTGCATGAAGTGCGCGCACCTGCCTTTTGAATCGTGCTCGCATACCAGTCTCTATTTCACATAAAATGTTGAGAGATAAAATTATTTCGGTAATGTTTTTTGTTGTTTTAAACTTTATATCCTTTATTGTTGGAAGGACGACCGACCACTTAATGAAAGGGTTCACTAGAAATTTGAGTTGGCTGGTTGCTTGTTAAAATCAATGTTAATTAATTATAACCAAAGTAAATTTAATTTTGAAAAAAAAAAATCATTTTCGGCTTCAACAAAATGAATAACGTCGCATTTTTCAATCATAGAAAGCTCAGCTCACTCAAAAGTCACGAGCCGCCACTGGTCTTAGGGTAATATGGACGCAGTACACAGTTTTTATCACGTCTGTTGAAAACATATGGTAAGAAATATCTTATTGAAATTGCTCATTTAAATCTGCCATACAGTAATGTACCATAGTTTTAATTATTTATAATTTATTTTAACTATTAATAGTTGACAAAATTGAAATGATAAATTACAAGAATGTTTGATTTAAGCTATTTTATCATATTATTCTTTGTCTGTAGGAGTAGGATAAAAATACAAATATCCTATCTTTTAGTTCAACAGCACGCGCGATTCCGTAGCGACAGTTTGTCGTACTTCGTTCACTGTTTGACTTGTTCAAAGTTTTTGTTTTTCACATAAGACACTTTGAATATATACATTAGTGATTAGAGATCGACGATGTTTGCCACGAATTGACATGTTATACGGCGATGCATAGCTACAAATTTCTTGCTACTTCACTGACGTCCAAATTAATAGGCTTGCCTTAAGCGCGATTTCAACAGATGTAGACATAGGTCACGTGACACCTATTTTGGCATCAGCTTAGTTCACTTCCATCCACGTTTGATTCGCGTGATTCGGCCTGCAGAAAGCAAATTACAAAACATTTATAAAAACGGTCGAACTAAATACTCCAAGTAATATTCGGTTTTTGTAAACAAATCGAACCTTTTTAGTTAATTGCTGTTTTACTTAAATACGAATTAAGTTTTACTAGCCCCCCCTCCACCCCTCCACCCCTCTTATTTTAGTTTATTATCCTTGCGTGTTAGGGGATCTCTATGTGTTATTTGCTCTATGGACGACACGGATGAACCGTTTTTGAGAACAACAATAATACGACTATATAATTGGCAATTGAACCAAAAGCAACGAACTATGTATAAATATTAGGGAAGGGTAGGTCAATATTGAATCCTATTAAGCTGTCTCAATATTAAGCAATAGCTTTATAGTTATTGAGTACAGACAACAAAGAGATTTAGCTTCCTTGCCTCTTCCTTTCAGACGGCTTTTTTTTATTTATTTAACATAAAACAGTTCACCACTTCATGCGGTGTGATATAGACTTTTTTTTTGTTATATTTTATTGTGCATATTGCTTATTTCTAATACTTATTACATACATGATTTTTACATCTCAATGTAAGTATGCTTAATCTATTTATTGTTCAATTTTTATTTCACTGGAAACTAAGCTACATATTTGAATGTCTTTGCAGTTGAAACTGCCTCCGGATTGCTTACAATGAAAAAAATATCACTTTAACCATTTATTGATATACTGTAACAATCTAATAATAATTTAATTATGCGGGCAGAGAGCTGTGCTGCCAGGGACGTGATTAAATAAAAAGCCACGAGAATTCAACTGTCCTATTCGCAGCTGTTATTCCAGTGTTGCCGGCAGTTGAATGTGGTCAGCGTATCAATATATTTTGGTCCAATTATAGTGCTTGACTACTACACCTTTATACAGTAAACATTTGTAATTTTTTTATGTTTTTAGTCTAATATCTTATTTCTGTATTGTATAGTGTGTGTGGAAGTCTTTATTGTAATGTAGTTTGTCTCTAAAGTAACATTTTTGCGTAATGCCTCTCTGCCAGCACACAGTGGGTATACTAACGGTTTGTTATCAAATTTCAGGTCTTCATGTACGCCTCAGTGATTCAGCTCTCCCCCTATTGGCACATATGACATATCCATCCTAGTTGGCTTGTTTTGCTTTTTGTTATGAGTGGTTGATAGGCCAAGGAACATTTATCTTAGTTCCTCTTATGTCTTTTCCTAGTATAACTAGGATCATCCTCAGAACTGGTTTTTGCTTGTTTATTTGAGTGATTACTCTGATATATACTCTGAAACAAAGAGAGATATGGCATATGAGTGTGCCGACTGTCGCCGATCTATTACCAAATTGCACGAATTATCAAAGCGGCAGAGATGAAAGTTATACGTTTGGTGTGTAGGCATAGACATGGATGGGGCGCCACTGTACATAGATGCGATTTTCGGTAGTTTTGGTGAATTATATTGGCTACACTTTTGTACCTGCGGTTTCATACTAATCATGATTCATGTCCCATCTCCCTTGTTTCTGTTATCTGTGAGTTTTTTATTTAAAAAAAAAATATTTCCCTAGATTAAACAAGAAAAATCACGCGAGTACGACTCAGTGAAACACACGTCTTCACAAGGAGCACTTTGTCTTTATTTAATTAAAATGATAATGCCCTTATAATATAACCGAGGAAAGGACAGCCTTGAGACCAACGTCCTGTAATTAGTAATCTATAAAACTCTATTATTTCAAGGCAAAATTTAAGTGAGCGTCAAAAGCTCGTACCTCTAGTTTTAACAAAGGGAGGTGAACCTATGATTTTCTGACATCTGTCGGCGACTCTGCAAACTATCGAGCACTAGTAACATATATGTAAATATCACAAATTTGGCAATTTTTCATGTTTTATTTCGAATTGAAATCACTTTACATAGAGTTGTACATAAAACGTTAGATGTGTTTTTAATAACTACCACTTTGATTTTATGTTAAGAGATAATAAATATTAAGTTACGTAATGAGTTTTTTTCCAGCCAACATATACCGATCGTAATAAGTCAATTTAAATTCTGAAATAACCGCTATCAAAATATTTAAACAAGAACTGAAGTCTCATTAGCGAAGTTTAAGCCAGCTAGTTTAATTTATTAGAAGCAATATGTAGTCCCTAGGTATGATGCTATTTTCGCTTTGCCTTTCTTCTCTCCGGTGTCAAAATGAAATTCTTTCACATTTTTGACTAAGTGAAGACCATTGTATTAAATTACGCGATTATCCCCGATGATAAGCCCTAGAGCCAATGTAATTATTTGGTCAGAAATGTCAGTACCGCTGGCTGCATACGTTACTCCAACCAGAGGGAATTTCGTTCCCCGACAAACTTATTTAAAGGAACACAATTTAACTGCAAACAAAATAATTGCAGAGTTCTCTTAAAATTGCTTAGTTTCTACAAAATGACGGTTTAATTAAGTAAGCAGTGTGAACTAGTTTCACTTAAGGCCACTCACTTGCTAAAATTCCAACGAAATCACGCGCTCTTTATGCAGGTGGCGACAAGGTCGAAATTCCCGCTTAAAATCGGCCACATTTATTGATTTACGCAAAAAAACTTCTCCAAAACGTGTGTTTTATTTTAATTTGTAAAGCTCAGGCATAAATATTAAATATTTTATGGTCATATTTTAAATAAACTTAATTTTACAATATCGGCAAAAGGGTTCGTAAGTAGGAGATTTTGCGCTTTACAAGCATTTTTCTAGGCTTATAAAGGCACGAAATTGGACGGTTATACGAAAGGCCAAGGTATTGTTCTACTTGCAGTACCCAATTAAATGATCTATGATATTTCTAAGCTTGATCAAATTCTCAAACCGAAAACACGATTTTTACGTACTTCCCATTGCGTCGCCGTAAGTGCGTACGTTGTATAAAATGTTTGATTCGAACATATTTCTAAAAACAATTTTGTTTCACGTAGAAAGGTTGAATATTTTATTAGTTTTTAAAATTATGAAAAAAGTAAAAATTTTTTGTTCTATTTTTGGCATTTACAGTAATTTTCATATTTTATTGTGATACTTATTGTTTATTAATGTAACTCCATGTAAATTGTACACTTTACTCCATAGAGCCTCGTCTGCGAGCTTTCCATGAGTTACTTGATCGCCGTTGGTTGATTTTTTTACAAAAAACGGCTTTACAAAAATCGTCAAATTATTTTTATTACTATAACAAAAATAAATTACAAACACTCCTATACGTGGAAACAATACAGTTAATTATTATTTTTAATTCGGAAACTCAATTCACCGTGGTTTTCCATTTTAAAAGGATTTTTTTAAATAATTTCTTCAAACAATTGGTATTCACTTTGTGGCGTAATTATTAATTAATTAATTAAAAAATATACTTTGTTTACACCACATTATAAATATACATAAACATATACAGGTTTCGACAACAATACTGTCATCATCAGGATTATATGAAAACATAGTATATTTTTTTGTTAATTATTTTTATTTTTTTATTAATAAAATCTTTGTATTTTTTCCATTTCTTTATTTTCGACCGGACCGGTTTCACCCTATCATGGGCATCATCAAACTGGCACAATTAAACGACGGTCGTAAAATAAATAAATAGAAAAAAGTTTTTTAATAAAAATAATTCTATTTACAATTTATACAATTTTGTGAATACTCTATTGGTTACGATACGATTGCGGAAGATGTTCTAAGTATCGCCTTGATGAATGTTCAGAATTTAGTATCGAAACGTTGCTTGAAAGCTCTGTTTAATAACCATGTATTTCATAACCTTCCTCTTCACCATCTCCCTCGTCTTTATACTATCCTCAGCCTCATATATAAACCAATTGGGGATGCCATAGTCTCGCTGGCCCCGAAAAGTTGGGACCTTTGTGCGGCAATCGGCAATCACAAAAAACTTACTCTTCCCAATAGATGCCTAGAGTAATTTTTTTTTTTTGAAATGGAAAACACTCTAAATTACCAATCAACAATAAACATGAAATCCCTTGAAATAATAAAATTTAGAAGAATATTATAGCATTGCTTCTTCATACGTGGCGATTTATATTATTTTTTATAGCTGTTTTTGTGTGTTTTTATTGCCGAGATATATTTGATAATTTACGTTTTTTAGGAAAAAACGTTATTGCAATACGATCTCATAAAACGTGTCCCAAATCGGTAAACGAGAATAAAGTACGAAGCTATAAAATCGACAAATAAATCAGGAACGTAGAACGAACCCATATGTCGGAGGAAAGCTGGGGGCAAGTAGAAAGTCTAGCAAGTAACAGCCCTTCCGTCGCGCGTCCCATTCCCATATTTCTGAATATTTCTTATGTTCTTGTATATATATAATAATATTTCTTATGTTCTTGTACGTATAAGAGAACAAAAGACACTTGGCCGAGTTTATGATCTCAACCGGAAGTTGGCACGATGGCGGCAGGCGCCGCACCGGAAGCTCTCCAGCTTCTTCCCCCCAAATTGATAACTTTTCAACTAGTTCTTTGTCGCGGGAGGAACCTAGCAGTAAGCACCCCCGGAGACATTTGTTCCCCAAGCAGTTACAATAAAGGGTCGGCACACTCATTATGCTCGCATTTAAATGTCGCCCGCTGCCAAAAGTGACCGTAAAAATATTTTCACTAAGGACTGCCGACAAATGAGAATGGATAATGCCACTGAAGAAATAGAACGATAGAAGTGTGCTCTAGGCGTGTCCGTGTGCTCGAATTAAGCTCAATTTGTCCCTAATACTCGTGAAATCCGACTCATTATTCAGTGTCATTTTTATTTTATTTTATTTTTGTATTAACAGACTATTGTCCAATTAAACAAAATACGCAACAAGAAATGAGATAAACACTACAGAAAATAAACAGCACACACATAATACGTAAATGAAGCAATGACAAAAATATACATTCGAGAGAACATTCAAACCAAAGTCAAAACAAGTTTTTAGTAGTGACAATGATGTTAGACATATTAAATGATATATATATATATTTTTTTTTTCATTTTGATGTTATTCTTTTTTTTACCATTTATAATTTCAATAATCAAGCGTGTGATTACGCTAAATGTACTCACTGTGAACGAAACCAGACATATATATAAGTTTCTTTAAATAATGCAAGTCATGTTTGTACTTTGTATATGTTTTCATGTATCAAACTTGTAAATAACATCGACTGCATCATTATTTTCAATAGAAATTCTCAGTAATAACAAGCCTTCACTAACTTACTGTAAAGATAACATTTAATGAATTCATCAGAAATCAATACCAAGTTTAAAAATTCCTGCTGTTTTTTTTTAATCTTCGAGTTAACAAATCCATCTGCTCTAACCTTCTTGATTTATGCAAATTATCACCACAAAGTTCAAGATTTTCAACCCTCGGCCAAACTGAGGACCTTGGAACAGACGCTAAATATGCTCGCGTTTAAATGCCTCCCGCTGCCAAAAGTGAACGTAAAAATATATTCACTAAGGACGACAAATGAAAACCGATATTGTCACTGAAGGAGTAAAGCGATAGAAGTGTGCTGTGATCAAACATTGTCAAATATCGAAATTCCTGTCTGGCGCCTAGGAGTCGAAAAGTCTTGTGTAAATTGGCGATATTATTTGTTTTCTTTCGCACCGCTATAGACCTTAAAGAGATAAGCCAATATAACTATTGTGGGAGAATACGTATTCCCGAAGTAAGCTAATTTTTTCGCTACTTCTATTAAAATTAATTCTTCCTTGAATGGATGATGGGCCCTTTTATAATTTTAGATCGGTTTTTTTATAATTAACACCGTTGTCGTGAACGGCATTTGTGCTGTATTTACGTATCATAAAATAAGCAACAACACACAATGTCAGCGCGCAAGAGACGCTTCGCAAGTTAGAGAGCGGGCAAGGTGGGCGAGGCGGGCGTAGGCGGGGAGGATCTCGGAACGCGAGACTCACTCACACATCAAATTATTATTGTATTTATACATTATACTCTCAAAATTGACGTCACGGCTTTACAGGGAGCTAGGTGTCCAACGGCTACGTTACGGCAAGCCGTTGGCATCCCCGGCATGCCGTTGCCGCGGACGGTAAATTATAAGCGTCTTCATGCAAACCCATCCAATTTGCTTCCTTGTTATGCCGTCACGTTGTTCCGTTGCCGTGCAAATTATGAACAATTTCAACGGCCTCTCTTGGGTCTAGAATTAGAAAGGTCTCATGTGAATTGACGTCATCATTTTTCTTTAAATCGGCATATATCGCATCACTCTTCTACCGATTATTTGTTCGGTGGATATCACCCTTTCCAGAAGTGAAACAATTATTCCTAAGCCGCCCATGGGACTTTTAGCCAACGATGTGTTTATTCAAGAATATTTCTCTCTTTCTGTCTGTGGCAATTTGCTAATTTACTGCCTCTGGTATTGGGAATTATTTCCGGCGAATATGCAGAGCTCCTCGAAAAATATTCGCTTCTATATTGAGAAATTAATTTGCTATAACCGTTATTTGTGCGCGGAAAATTATACAAAAAAATCTAAGCAAAGCTTCAAGGCGATGAGCTATAAATGCAAAATGTTGAGATAGAAACGTCAATTAAAGGCATGTATTTTATTTATTTTTAA